>JAPYYZ010008228.1:0-13002 GCA_030522705.1 Eretmocerus eremicus
GGTCATCGAGCCCGTCCAGGGCTCACGGTTTTGGTACCTTGGATTTTCTTAAATTTTGAAACGGCTGTATCTCCGGTTCTACTGCATCAAATCAACTTCCGTTCGGCTCATTTCGAAGGTAACTGTTTCGGCATCAGATGAAATAATTTTTGGAGCTCTATGAGCACACGGATGCGCAGTAGAACTCGTTTTCTGAATCGAAAAGTGCTTTTGAAAGATCTCATTGCGTATTTAACGCTTTTTTCAGTTCGAAAAAATTTTGGAACAACATGTTTTTGATGTAGAATGACTCAACAAACATATTAAAGTAGATTATATGTCTGTTATAGAAAGATTCAAGGGAGAAAAACGCGTTTTAGCCATTTTATGACTTTGAAATCGTACTAAAACGCATGCCACGAGCTCCAAACCCCCAGGAAATGGCTGAAAATTTTTTTGTGGTTAGATTACTAACTGACGAATTGAAAAAAAATTTTTTTCTAATTTTTTGAGATAGGGTCAAAAAAGTTATTATGCAAAACATTATTTTCGTGTATTTTGGACTCTGAGACCATGTGGGGGGCTCGAGAAACTTCTTAAAACCACGTGAATGATAGGTTTTTTGATTACCTTTGAGGTGCTTTTTGGAAAATTGGAATCGGTTGAGAAGGAGAAAAACGCAAAGTTTGATTTTTGGGTTTTTCAGTAGAATCAATTATTTACGCCTAGTCGAGGCAAAAAAATTTTTTTCGGACCAATAAAAATTGCTTAAATCATGTTCCAATATATCTAACCGATTAAAAAACTTTGCGAGGCGAAAAAAAATGTCGTGCAGAAACTTCCCAAATTTGGCGTGGACGTCCTCACATGTAGCTCAGCTTATTTTCTTCGTTCTTAATCCCAGAATAAGAGACTCCTTATAGGATTCCCATTGAGCACATGGCGTTGAGATCATTCACCATTGTTTGATTAAACTTCGTTCTTGTCAAATGGACATTACAGTCATGTCTGAAGCTGTGGATTGCAATCTATTGACCGCACATACTTGGCATCGATATACGTCAAAGTGCGTATTTCGAGGATCATTTCGCGCTGAACTGGGTTGCTGTATCCCTTGTCGGATTTGAATGGTCACACAAAGACCATAAAATGAAACCACGATTACCTGTGATATTTCCACGATTCGTGCCTTTCAACAACACCTCATTTCGCTCGGATAATTCCAAGTTCATCCAAACTTACGTGTGTAGAATATTCATGACTTTCAGTGAAGAATGTGCTTGCGTGAGTCCGATCTCCCCGAAAAATAAGCCTGCAAGTGCAAGCTCAAAGTAGTCTCACTCAAGTGTGCAAGTTCTGCAGATTTGCTCAAATCTATTATTTCAAAGAAAGATTTTGAAGTAACTCGTAATTGTTGGTGAGCCTCGAGGGAATATATCCATCCCTTCCTTCATTTGAGGGAATTTTTCACGACTTTGGCGCACCGATCGGCGTGCCGAGCAGGTGCACAGCACCCCAGGCAGGCGCATCGACCCGCCGATCGGCACGCCTTCAACACCCGGGCGAGCGGACGCACCCGTGACCTGGGCGCGACAGGGGGGAGCGCGATTTTGACAGCACGCGCTCTGCTCTAGAGAAGGCTCCGACTTCCGGGGTCTTCGAAGACCCTAGACGTCGAATCGGCCTTGTTATCCTACTGATATGCTTCCATTGAATGCTTACTTGAGACATGTGAATGTTGTTCTCTCAGGTGCGTGTTCATTCAGCCACTCTCTCTAACTACATTTTTGCTAATCCCTCTGTGAGAATATGATGATATTTGCTCCCATGCATCACATATCCATCACTGGAAGGGGTTGGGATTTTGATCAATTATAGATCCAATATATCTATTTCTTGTGATGACACTATCAAATGGAAATATCTTTGTGCTATAAGGTTTTGCCGAAGAAAAATACTGATTTCATTATAGGCCATGCAGGCTACCAGCCCAGCAAGTGTAAGCAGCTTGGGAAGTATGCAAGGGTCACCCCATCCTGCGTCAAATTCTATGGATCCACCAGCGGATACACCGCCACCCGGGTATATCAGTGAAGATGGAGATAATATGGATCATAACGATAATTTATCCCTCACACGCTTATCGCCAAGTCCTCTTGATGCTCAACCAGTGATGTATTGTGAGCCAGCTTTCTGGTTAGTCTCAAATCCTCCATCATTCAGATATCCCTGGAAATCACGAGAAAACCACCGTCCCCGTTCATCACTGAATGAGCGAAATCGATACCAGGGATGGCTTCCCCTGATCCTTGGAACCCTCCCTTGCATCACGGTGCTTCCCATCGTGGAGAAAAAGTTCGCGAAGTGAAAATGCGTAAATGCACTCTTCCATATATTCACAGACGCATAACTGCAGACATACACACATACTCTCTCACGCAAATGAATGTGTATATACATGTCCTCACACACATACACACATGCACGTGGGTGCCCGCATGTACGCATATAATTGCTCACAAACCATTAATACAGTTGAATGTCCATTGCACTCACCCATTTGTTTCCTGTAGCGGATTCCCCTTTCCCTTGCACGCGTTAGGCAGTTGATTTAGTCCATTCCGTCAAATTTTCATCTTGTCCTCGTCTTACGCTCCTATTCTTAGAGTGGGATCATTAAGAATTCATCACTTGCTGGACAAGATTATTTCATAAATCATATAGTGAACTATTCGATCAAATTTGATATGCTTACATTCCCAGACGTATAACTGTAGATGCATACTCTCTTAGTCGAATAAATACGCATATGGGACGAATCACGTCAACTCTCTAAGTCCCGTTTCCGAGTGTCGAAACAGCTACTCCTGAGCGATCTGTAGGAGCTTCATGAACGATGCAAATGAATCATCACAGAGTCATAACCGACGTATTTTTTCCTCAGGTTTCTGATGGCGAGGTCCGAACTTTGCAAAACGCAAAATTCGGACAACCTTATCTTTGAATTCCATGATCGAATTTTGAAAGCATCATATCTCAAAATCAAATTTTTTGATAGCTTAGATCAAAAGATTTGAAAATTCTCCGTCGGTACAGCAAATAAGATCATGGGTATTCTTCCACTCTAACGAGAAATGAATCGAAGATGCTTCAGCATGGCGTGATGCGGCCGGGCGGTGCGCCCTCACGTGTCACGCGCTGCCAAAGTGCAAGCAGCAGTGAGTCACCGGAAGTCTTCACGGCTTCATTCCACAATAATTCCACACTTGTTAAGTTTTTATAACCACCATTAGTGTCCGAGAACGACTCGTTTATCTCATTTTCGACTCTTTGTTTTTTCACTACTCGGATAACATTGAGCTAAACCGGTTCGCGGGACGCACACAGTTCCACTCCAAGAACTGACAGTATAGATACCGTTCTCCAACAATCGTGTTACGGGATCCGTAGATTCTGATAGGTTCTTCTAGTACTGCCTCTTCATTGAGCCTAAGAGGCTCGACGAAAGCTTCGGTTGAGGTTCGGTCGATAGATTAAAAAATCCGAGATACCGAGTAGTATACTGATGAAATTTGGAACTATAACTTCTCGTTCCCTATTGATAATAAATGATGAATAGACTCCTTGATTTCGGAAGACAAAGGCGAGTGGAGAAAATCACTTTACAGATGGTCAAGTGCTTCCATATTAGCAGCGTTGCGTCGACTATCAGTCGACCTCATCAGGCTGGGATAATTTTGACAAATAAGAGAAATCTTCCAAACGTCACATCGTCACTTTTCACTATACACAAGAACATTACCTGTAAAAACTTGACAATAAAAAGTTACATAGTTGATTGATTATATGTTATGTATGAAATTGTATGTATACATATATATAAAATTATCATGTTATGTATGAGATCTGATTCTAATGATATAATCATGATAGAGGATGTGCAAAGAATCAGTAGGATATATGGTGCTGTTCTACAAATGCTGCGTTGATGTCAATCCTTACCTTAACACCGTCTCAATCGTATACATTGCGGGTATCTCAATGTCATATATATATATATTATACATAACCTTCATATATCTGGGTGTGATATGTATTTACACAAGTCAATCTAGTTCGAACGTTCGCCTCCTCGGAGTCAGTTGACGAGATGTGAAATAATACTCCACATTTGATTATTACTAGTAAACCAACGACGTAATTTTATATTGTCAAGTTCTTAGAGGTAATGTTCTTGTGTATAGTAAGAAGTGATGATGTGACATCTGTGATATTTCTCTAATCCGTGGGAATCATTCCAGCCTGATGAGGTCGACTGATAGTCGAGGAAACGTTGCTCATATTAAAGCATTTCACCATCGATGAAGAGTGATTTTCTCCACTCGCCTTCGTCCTCCAAGATCAGAAAGTCTATTCATCATTCAGTATGCTTATAGTTCATTCAAGGTAAGGTATGAATCCGACAGAGACGGAGAGACTGCTACTAACTCTCATGATTTGACTGATTCTAGGATGGAAGACGCGACCATCAAGGGTTGAGGTCCGTCTCTAAAATGGTGCTATGATGAGATGTGCATGTTACGACGGTTCAAATCGGACTGTGTCTCTAGAACCTCTCGTCTGCGTTCAACTATGACTCGAGAAGCCCTTGCCGGAGCTTTTGCAGCTTATCCATATCCTCCTCGAGTCGATTTCTGTTCGGGCGCGCGGCGTGTGGAGGTGCTCTTCGGTCTGTAATATTCTGCACGGTGGACCGAACCTGCGATGTTTTTGTGTATGCGCTATTGCACATAACCATTGGTGTTTTCATGAAGTGGCTTGAAGCTTCTAGATCAATCCAGGTACGCAGCGTCAGAAGCCGTCACGCTTCAGGCGTATGGCATTCTTGTGTCTATGCTATTGCATATGACTATGAAATTGCGACTCGCGTGCGTTTGAACACATTCTTCATCAGTCCACTGCTCATCGGGAGCTTGCTTCCCTGACACGTTCATTGCCGCATACGTTGTTCTCCGGAGCAATGGGAAAAATGTTCATCTAAGCTTGCATTAAAAAGTAAATATTCCTTTTTTTTCCGGTAACGAGGATTGAGATTTTTGATCTATCTCCTGGACACTATGGGGAGATCGGAAGTTGATCGAATACGATCTTAGATCAAGATTGCTAGGTCGGCGAATTTATCGAGATGTTATAAGCCTCAATCCGATCTCATTGAATTGGTTCAACTTTGTTCTGCCAGACTGCCTAATAGATTGAATTCCACTCCTCTGGGAGCTGAAATGGTGTAAAGCTATGTTGGCATGAATATCCGAGCGGTCTTGATATTATTTAAAATGCCACTGACAGAAGTATGAGAGTTGATATTTTGATTCACAATAACACCACTGGATGAAATTTACATACTTCGTTTTCTCTTGTGAATCTCACGTTCTTGAGAGCGAATATCGCTTCGCCTTTCTCGAAGTTTCCGTCTCTGAGCCATGAGCTCTGATCATTCACGAATTTGATTTGTACATCGTGAATGGATTGTGTAATCTATGATATTAGCTCTATACAATGCAGAATTGTACGATTTGATTCGATACAATACAAAAATGTCCCGATTGGTTTCTCTCCGATGCAAAAATGTCCTACGATTTGATTATATATAATATCATTTTCATATTCGTACTCGTTTTCCTATAATATTAACTTAGATTGATCGTGTCCCTTCATCATTACTTGCGTAGAATAATCTCGACTGGATTGTGAACAGTTTCATGGAGCACATGGGAAGAATTGTTTGAGTCCAAAAGAATGATAAAAAATTCCTCCTGATAATTCTGTGAATCATGAATTTATGGGTTTCAAGCATTCGGAACAGATCTGCATCTGAATATTATTTCCATCATTACATCACTACCTAGGTCTCTCTCTCTTTTCTATCTCTATGAGCTAGATTTTCGTAGATTCTGATAGAAGATCTTTAATATTCGAGTTTCTAGATCTCGTGCCAATCCTCTGTCGTCATTGATGAGTTTCATTCTCCATGAACTGGAACGTTTGGATTATTTCTGTTTGGGAAGTGTCAGCTACAATTCAGGCTCTCATGTAATGCCAAACTGGTCAAGTTCCGAAGAACTGCTCTCAAAAGATCATTTCACATCCCATCATTCCGCTGCGAATAAATTTTGATGATTGGTGATAGCTTCCAAAACTATAAAAACTTGAGTTATCCCTCTCCCTGTTTTCCTGGAGTATTTCTGAAACACAAATCACACAGTAATTGGAGAAAGAGGGGGCTCCCCAGGCTTAGGACTTCTGGATGGATTCAGTTTTCAATGAAATTTGTTCAGCCATGTTATACGAATCTACATTCATTTCGTGTAGAATACATCGAATTCAATGAGCTGAAAGGAGACATGTGGAATTTTTTTTAACACTTCATCTTTGATGAATTTACAGGTCACGGGAGGATCTCCCATCTTCGGAAGTCCGTGCCCCGTTGAGAACTGTGAAATCTTACTCTTAATGAAATTTCCCCATCCCAAATTATTGAGTCATAAAAATGAGAGAATGCATCGATATGATCCCTTACATTGCAGTATTACTAGTGAGGAGATGATATTTTGAGTTCGTTAATTGATACGAAATTGAACCTGACTAAGGTTCGACACGATGCACGAAAGACTATTCTTATAGATTTGATGCATGCAGAGGTTTCCGATGATGAACAATTCGTCTCTTCATTCCAACAAAATCCCGCAATTCATACTCCTGAGGGAACTCAGTTACATGAGTTGCTGGACAAATACATTACTGTCCCCGGGGGAGATCATCCAATTAATCCTTGAAAATCAAACTTTACTCCTCGATATTTCCGTTTCTCATGAAATGAGTTCATGTGACCAAGAAATCTATATGGGCATATCTTCGGAACAATGTCTGCAACAATTCGTATTTGGATATCTCAATGTGAGCGATACCTATCGAGCATTCCGCATCCTAGATTTTTCAGTCCATTAGCCGAGAATTTCAACACACTACTACCACGGTCGCATACACAGGTCTCACAACTCCGGTGGTGGGGGAAGGCCCGCTATTGAGACGGCGTTCGGTTTTCGTCGTCGCCACCGCGAGGCGCTGCTTATCATCCACGTCTCTGGATCTGCGCATGCTTGCCCGCATCGTCTGCTCCGCCGGGAGCCGCGTGAGCCGGCGCATGCGGTTGCGATGATCGGGATCACTACGATGATATAGTCACTGATTTGCACCTGGCGGACAAGGGCTCGTAATTCCCCCAACGTTCGTCAGTGCCCACTATTCTGCTTGTGAGAATCCACACAATATCTCAGCCCAAATCTCAAGTCCCTATGGGCGGCCACAACTTTATATATGAGTTTGAGGGCTTGAGTAAGCAGATGTGGTGGTGGCTGTGCTGGCTGAGGCACGGGCGTTCAACTTCTGCCGACCCGGAATCAAATCCCACCTCGGGCAAGTTTTTTTTCCACAAATTTATTTTCACACTCCTTCCTACTCAATATTACACATGATGAATTCATCCAAAGGAACAACGGCACTCAGAACTCGATTAATTCACAAAGTTTCCGCTATTGGACGTACAAGGATATGACATGTTTTTCAAAAACTTTTCACATTGTAGTAATACCAAATTTTCAAGAACCTTGGGGTTCCTAGAGAATTTTCAAGACCCCTACATGATTGAGAAGAGATGTTCATCATTTTTCCCATACCGAATTGATTTCCCTCTGAATTTCCAAATTATAAGCATGAGTTTCTCCAGTTCATGTCATTTGTTGCCTCCACAAGGCATGACACTTATGATCCTTGAGGAATTCATCTTTAATATATGAACCACTTGTTAAAATTATAGCCAGTATTTCCTCTCTGAATCTTCATCTTCAGAACGTATACAAGTAGCTTATTTCCTTGTAAGTCCAATAGCGAAAACTTTGTGAATTGATCGAATTTTGAGTGTCGTTGTTTCTTGTATAGATTTATCATGTATAATATTGAGTAAAAAAAAGTGTAAAAAAGGGAATCTCTTAGTTTTACGTCTCGGCACCTGCTCTTTAGAGCTTTATTCAGACGGCACCCATGTGCGTGGGGTTGAGTTACGCTCAACCAGCGCGTCAGCAACTGCCAACTACCGATTTCACCTGGCCTTCCGCATGGGAGTCAAGGACCTTATCCACTAGGCCACGGCGGCCTCGCAAAAAAGTGTAAAAATGAATTTGTGGGAAAAAACTTGTCCGAGGCGGGATTTGGACCCGGGTCGGCAAAAGTTTAACGCTCGTGCTTTAGCCAGCACAGCCACCACCACATCTGCTAACTAAGCTTTTAAACTCATATATGAAGTTGTGGCCGCCCATAGAGACTTGAGATTTGGACTGACATATTGTGCGGATTCTCACACGCAGAATAGTGGGCACTGCCGAAAGTTAGGGGAATTATGAGCCCTCGTCCGCCAGGTGCAAATCAGTGACTGGATCATCGTAGTGATCCCGATCATCGCAACCGCGTGTGCCGGCTAGCGCGGCTTCCGGCGGAGCAGACGATGACGTCTGCTCTGCTGCT
The DNA here is from genome assembly GCA_030522705.1 of Eretmocerus eremicus. Taxonomy (NCBI): domain Eukaryota; kingdom Metazoa; phylum Arthropoda; class Insecta; order Hymenoptera; family Aphelinidae; genus Eretmocerus; species Eretmocerus eremicus. Next base: position 8,557 of record JAPYYZ010008228.1, read on the forward strand.
GCTTCACGCAGGCAAGCATGCGCAGATCCAGAGACGTGGATGATGTGTAGCGCCTCGCGGTGGCGAGTTGGCAACTAATGAATTAGCGAACGCGTCTTCAAAAGCAGGCTTACCCCCACCACCGGAGTTGTGAGACCTGTGTATACGACCGTGACTCATGCACATTACTTCTTGATGTCAACGGCGTCCAAGAATTTCAACATCTAGTTGTATGGCGGGATCATTGAGCTACGAGACAAGCTCAGCAACGCCATGAAATTCAGATCTCTCGCTGAGGAATAAGGAATTTCATTCATTCAACGCGAGAAACCAGAGTTTCACCAAAATCGGATTTTGGGGGGCGCCCAACGCGATATTTCTGCCTTGACTTGCTATAGCCTTCTTTCAAAAGAGTGATTTGTGTATGTAAAATGCCTTCCAAACATTCATTATGGTGATGAGAGCAGACAATTCCGGGATATCCCCGTTCCATCGATTAAAAATATGAGAATCATGAATCGGTCAAATTCTACTACTGCAATTCTTTTCATTCTGTCAATGATCCAGTGACTACATGTGATGCCTGCAGTATGCGGTGCACTTGTTAATCGGGGAACGAGGAGATGATAAAGCCTCGGTGTCCACGAGAAGTGGGGGATACTTGGAACTATACTCTCGGTTGTATACTTGCAACATTGAGACACGAGCGAGGAGATGATAAAGCCACGGTGTACAGAGGAGTGGGGAGTTGACTGAAGTGTCAAATTTAGGGAGAGTCTCGAATCTTCACATCATATTAGATCCTACTCATGAGAACGCACATACATGCTCTGTAGCATCTGTACGGAGTATAACTGTCAATTCTGCAAATTCAACGTATTCACAAAATTATAGTTAGAATTTGAGAATTTTCGCTCTCTAGAGTTCTCTCCTCATCATTACTCGGAAACTATTGGCTTTCTTGGAAATTTTACATGAGAGCAAAAGATGAAACTCTCACAGTTCGACAAGAAAGTATTGATAGGATTTTCTCGTATTTTACGTATTCCAGAAGATGTTGTTGAATTTTTGGAATTTTTTGACTGTCAAAAATTCGTTCCAGCCATAACTCAAAAAATATTGGTTTCACCGGAATCCATGCCAGATCAAGAAGACGTATTTCCCAAAAATCCATAATTTTTTTCTGGATCTATGAGTTGCTAGGATGCGTACTTTTCGAGATATTGAGCATCCACTCAAAAAAACGCCGTATCCTCAAGCCAATCTAATTACTACCGATTGAATTTCTCCAATTTCTTTCCATGCTTGCTGTGTTGCTCAATGATATTCAGTCCGAGAGGCTAACGGCTGCTAGTCCCTCGCATTCGCATGGAACTTGTGTACTCCAGGATACATAGGGACGTTCGAGCCTTCCAAGAAGTCGAGAGCTCAGGACTCCTAATCTTCCATCGCAGTTTGCAGTGACCCCTGCTTTTGACATAATCAAATCCGAAATTCATCAGCCATGTGTCAAACACATATTCGCAAGGTCCATTTAGTATTCTAGATCCACAACGTGTGTTTCAATACATGCAACTACACGTCGACCACCACGAATTGGGCCGAGTATTGAGATACGTATTGGGATGCGTATCGACTGGCGTACTGACCCGCTCGCGTCCCTCCCAGCCCCCACCCCCACTTGCGGCTCCGAACGTTAGAATGCGTGCATTACTCCCGACTGTTACAAGCGCTACCGTGTACTAGGATACATATTAGGATGCGCGACTCTTTTGCCTCATATTCTCGGTATCCTAGTGCTACTTCCAATACGTATCCCAATGTGCACCTCAATACGCGCCCACCCACGCATCTCAATACGTAAATATTTTCAGGAGGGTACATGCAATATTTTACGGGAATGCAGCGATCACTCGCCCGGCGAGGCACTAGGATATAAGATCGGATTTTGTAGAGATACGAGCCAGTCAGCATATTTTGTGGATGCTCTCAACCATATTCTTGATGTGTCATTGAAGTCCACATCAAGAATAATTTAATCAAACAAAGATTAGGATTTGAAATATGTTCGGAAATCTTCGATAGCGATGTTAAATTGCCTCAAATTGAATGTACAGAGGAAGGAAATAGTCTTAACGTTATGTTGTTCAGTACTCTGAAGAATTTCGTTATTTTCTTATAGTCAGAAAATATTTTTTCGCCAGACCAGCATAGAAAGCGTGTGGTTTCCGCCCTGATCTCAGGGCGCAGAGTGCCGCATTGCCGTCCAGGCCGGGAAGCGTCTGCGCATGCGTATCAGAACTTGGGCTTCGCCCTCGGTCCGCTATCTCGCATGCTCCGACGCTTCCTAACCTGTACGGCGGTGTGGCATTTTGCCTCGAGACCGTGCCAGGAACCACACAATTCCGACGTGGGCGTGCCGAAAAATTGTATATGCAGCACGGGAGCAAATGTAGGCTAGCGCCGACGACGTGTATGCCGGCCTCGCTATGCGCTCGGCCAGCAACACACGCCGCCGGCAATAGCTCACTTTGCTCCCGAGCTGCGTAATATACTATTATAGAGGCTTATTGATATATTCGAAAATGTCTTTCGAGCGAGCTTATGAAGTGCACACAGGTAGTGAATATTGGTTGGGATTGGGGGATGAGGACGTCTCCTTGATGATTTTATTATCTTATAAATATGTACCTACATCGTAATAGTATAATAGTCATTTTTTACATATCTCTTTCACAAGCAAATTTCCACACAAAATTATCTTATTCATTTTATATATGTATAAATAAGTACAAATATATTCATTTTTCCAAAGTTTGAATTCAACCAAGGATTATTATTATATGAAGCCACCGCGGCCTAGTGGATAAGGTCCTCGCCTTTAACGCAGAAGGCCAGGGTTCGAGTCTCGGCCGGCACCAAATGTGAATTCTCATAAGTGCCTCTTCGGTGGTTTCGATGGTTCGGAACCCACCTAAAGCTGTAGGTCCCGCAAAATAACCTCAAAAAGAGTTTGAGAATGCATGAATAAGAAGAAAAAAATCATTTTCATATACTAGATCTGTTCACGTTATGATATTCGTTGATTATTTGTTCAATGGTCTCGGTTGATTTCTTTTCTAATTAAACTTTGAGTTCGTCACTGAAGAATAGATATGAAATATGAGAATGATATAATGGTTCACAATTCATCTATGAAATCTATGTGTTTTATCTATATGTTGTGTACGTATGTTATTCTCTACGCATATGTGTGTGCGCATATTATTATATAAATGTATTGTTCAGTATTTTGAGGAGGAAATTGTGTTTTGGAGTCGATATTGAGTTGGTATCGCGATGATATATTTATTGAATGTTTATTAAAAATCATATGTTCGCAGTTTGTGTCTGAATCATAATGGTTGATGGTACATAACAGTTTTGAGATGAGGCTGAAGGTTTCAGTCGTAGCTGTGAATTTATTCAATTTTGGTTATGTATACTCACTGTAGTGAGGTACTTACTTAGTGTGGCTGGGTTGATGATCTTCTTTTCGAGTTGACGATGTGGGTTTCTGGATCCCGGTGATGATGCTCTTCTTTCGCTGTTGGATTACCTCACGGCTAGGTACAATGTTGTCGTTCTCATTACTGCTGTCTGTAGAAGTGGTGCGTTCACTCCGGCGTCTATCAGTGGTGGCTCACGTCGGAGGAGTCCTGCTGTAGTAGCGTGTCTGTCTGCTGTAGTTGAGGCCTTAATCCTGAATGAGAAGAGGAGTCTGTGCGCGTATGGTGATATGAAGAAATGTAAATTAACTTTATTTTCTTAAAGTTTGAATTTTTAAAGAATTCGTTGTCTATAATATATCTGGGTTATAATTTATCTGAGTATAATTTGTTTAGGCAGTCATATTTGGGGATCTATTTCATATTGGTTATGGATATTCATTTTGGTGAGGTACTTACATAGTGTTGTTTGGATGGCGATCTTCTCATTCATGTTGATTAGGTTGCCTTTGGATTTTCATGATGTTTGACTTCTTTCCGGTGTTAGAGTCTCCTCATTGTCCGGTCTCCGGGGGACCTTTTGTTGGGCCGTCGGCCTCCAGCGAAGTGAGTATTGCAATAAATAGTGGGTAAGAATACAAGAATTTACCAACAAAGGTTGCCATCCTACGTTTGGGAGAAGCTGAGATATGAGTAAATCCCGCGAACCTTTCACTTTGGGCCTCGGAAAAACGAGAAATTTTTCTGGAAAGGCTTATGCTTGATACAATTCTCAGGTGCTTTCTACACCTCTACATGATAGAAATTTATATGTGCCACTCATTTACTCGAGAACTTTTTTGAGGAAATCGATGAGTTTGAAAAACTCCATGTTAATCAGTACGTGGGTCTTAAGAAGTACAAGAAATTTTTCCTGTATATTTTATTCCCTATTCAATTTCTCTGAACTACATTCACTCATGTCTGTTGAAAAGTCATT
>JAPYYZ010008235.1:0-16168 GCA_030522705.1 Eretmocerus eremicus
CGTGAGTCGAGTTCGATCGGAAGACACATAACCTGACTCTACCGATGCACTGAATCTTTCCCCCTCTTGGAGGGATTTTGAAGTTTCCCTCTAATTGGAGGCGGATTTCCCTCTAGTTCGAGGGATTCTGGAATCCCTCTACCGTTGGAGGCAAAAAAGCCTCTACTTGGAGGGATTTTTCCCTCGAAGGAATTTAGAGTGGATATCAGAGGGGATGCTTTTTGGAAAGTTGATCCAATTGTTGAGAATGTTGATCCTTTTCAATCAACTATTTTTCACGCAAAAAATTCAACGAAATTCACATTGCTGTGATCCATCATGATATGAACTGATATTTGACTGTGGATTTTCAACCTGACTGATCCCAATCGCTCTTCTCATTCCATTAGAAGAGCGATTGCGTAGTTGTATAAATCGAGTTCAGATGATGACCAATCAATTACATACAGTCAGTTTGAGGGTGAAGCTTATTAAATTAATCGAAGTCAGGATGATCACGTCATCCGACAGTCCATTTACAAATTCCAGCTCCGACTTCCATTGATAACGATCAGTTCTCCGATGCATCATCCTTATCAATCACGCTGAATACATTTAATGCGTTTTTCGTCTTTTAATCCAGTTTGGTTCGTCATTTTTTGTATTCAAGGAGTGAAGATGCAACTACCCTTCACCAATTAACGAGGTGGTAGTTCAATCCCATTTATGCTGATGAATTTCCGACCTACCATACTCAATGCCTTCTATAACAACGAAGTAACGATTGGAACGTAACATGTTCAGGCATTACACTACTCGCCAGGAGAGGCCACACCCTCCGGATCACGGATTTGGCTGAAACTTTGGGAATCGTATTCTTCTGGCATCAAAAGATGATAGCCAAAGCCACAGAGTCTAATGCCCAATTGTTTTTGAGATGTAGCCTAGAGGATTACTATTGCCCATATAGGCCCATGTTAAAAAGTGATAAATACCTGCAATGCTAATTTTATGAGCTGTAGCTCGAAAACGCTTGAGCAATAGACTTTGCGGCTTTGGATACCATCTTTTGGTGCCAAGAGGAGACGATTCCCGAGGATCCAGCGAAATCTGTGATCCGGACGATGTAGTCTCTCCTGGTCAGTCAAAATAAATCAATAAATCAAATCTGTGAATCCTTCTGGGAGATCTTAAATACACATACCTAGGATCTTTGACCGTTTACACCACACTTGGTCGTTAGTTCTCAATTATTTCAGTCATAATGTCAGGGAGCCGCGTAGCTGAAGCGTAATCTTATCCGAAATTGATTAGAGAGCGGACACATGTTGGCATATTGGGTGCATACACACGCGGCTGATGGGGCAAACTAACCCTACGAGTCTATGAGTGGATAATATGTATTCGAGGTGTGTGACCGAGAGAAGGTAAGCATTTTGATCATTACAGAATTGCTAAAGAGTAATACAAAATAGTATGCCTGAACCATTCAGTTAAATCTTTGAATCACAGAATGGCTCGACGGCTCCACTCGTTAAAAACGAATCTGCTCGAATTGAAATAGGAATTATTTTGATTCTCCTCCATTTTTCATGCCATATCTTGCTCCAATTTCAAGAAATGCTACAACATTCCTATTGAAATAACTCCAGCAAACGAATTCCGGGTACCTTTTTCACCGTATCTCACGATCATCACCCAAACGCAAATCGCAAGCTCTCACGCAACAGATTCCAAGTTCGCTCTTTCCAATCAAATCCTTCTCAGAAGCATATACTCCTCTCAGCTTACCTTGCAGTAACAGAGAAAAATTTTCTGGAAAACTTGAATTACGTTCCGCCCCAATTGCTCGCTGCTGTCCAGCTTCCACAGCAGCAAATAAAAGCATAATTCACCAGAATACTGTGTGCAGCTATCGGCGAGGCGAAAAAGTCGCGGATGCAAGGAGTCCAAGAGTCAAGCCTCGGGGCATGGCACTCTCTGCAACTTGATATTGAATCTCGCCTGTCAGCAGCACCTCTATCTCTCTCTCTCTCGTGCGGCTTACACGTGATTATACGCGTCTCGCGTGGGGCGGCGAAGCATACGTTCGGGTCAGCGACCTTAATTGAACGATGAGCTCGGAGCGGGTGTACCTCGGGCGATATTAATGCGGTCGGATTGGCAGGGGCCTTCTCTCCGCGTTTCTCTCACCACCTCGTCCGGATTTTCTATCTTTCTCTCTCTCTACTCTTGTCCTATGGGGGTACGTTTGGTTATGTGCAGTTGCGAAGTGGGGTGAGATGTAGTGAAAAGCGCCTATCAGAACTCGGCCAGGTTGTTAATTAATACGCGGGAAAACGAAATTTATTACGCGATTCGATCGGAACGTTGAGAGATAGCGAGAGAGAGAGAGAGAGAGAGAGAGGCGGGGAGGTTGAAAGGGGTAGTCGATGAGGTGAAACATTAATTTGATTGGTCGAGCTCTCGCTGGTTTGAGCATTTAGGTAGCCGTGCCAATGGCGGGAGGCTGGTGTTTGCTCTGCGCTTATGCTGCCACCGCTATTTGCAATGCAAATGAGGAATTATCGTAAAAATGATTCGGATGCGGGGCTCTCTGACCGAGTTGAAGGCTTTGTGTGCGGCCGCAATCGTTTTATGGCTAGGTGAGTTCTTCTTCATCGCTCTGTTATTGACTGTTGTTCGATCGGTATTCCAATTCAATGAGCTGCGTGAGAGTGAACATTTTTCTGGTTCCCGAAGAATTGGTGATTGACAAGTGCTGCCTAGTTCGTACATCTTTCAATTGTTCATTAAATTTTTCATCATTTGTATGAGTTCTCGCTCGTACGAGGGATTCCCAAAATCAAAGCCTCGATTGAGTGGATTGGTGTAAACAATGCGGGAGTGTTTCGAACTGCGAAGAAGCCGGGAGAACATTTGGAAATGGGTTATCGAATGCAGGATACCGCGACCTGCGGAGGACTTTCATACGAATATTGAAAGAAATTCCGGGACAAAGGTGAACCATTGAGTTCATGAACTTGCGAAAAGTATTGAACTATTTTTCTGAAGGTAATGGGAATCTTTCTTCTCAATGGGATCTGGAACTCAATTTTGCATCTTTGTCCTCGTCACTTCTTTAAAATTCGTACTGCAATTTCTGATTACTTGGATGGATTTTTATTCACGAGGTTCAATTAGACAGTAAGATAGCGCGTCGACCGCATTGGGCAGCATTCTTTGAAGATGCTCATTTTAAAGCTCTGGACTTGACTTTCAAAATTAGTCCGCACAGGATGCTCTAGAACGAATCGATCAATTATCTAAAGCTCAGATACGAGTGGATCCAAGTCGCCCCAGGGTGGCCAAAGTAGCCACGGTTCACGGGAGTTAAAAAATTCTAGAAATACTAGAATATATTTCTAGATGCAATACGCTTGAGTTGACCACATAATGGCATCGCTACTGTGCAAATTGTGTTATTGGTAGGGCCTGAGGAAAACATTTTCTGTATCACGTGCTGGATATCTAGACTGTCCCAATTAGCTAATAAAAATTCATTCCTCCGTGACATTGTAGTCGAATGATGTGGGCTAGCCCATCATTTTTTTTTTTTTTTTTTTTTTTTTTTTTTTTTTTTTTTTTTTTTTTTTTTTTTTTTTTTTTTTTTGTTCTTTTTTTTTTTTTTTTTTTTTTTTCAATTTTCATATTTGAAACTCGTTTACATGTTTTCCGCAGAATTCCTACAGGGCTTGATAGAGCACTCTCTCTGTCTGGGGAGTTGATAGTTGATAAAATCACTTTGTTGGAATGAGCGCAATTTATAATGGTTCGAGAGACAATAAAAGCATGATCCACATAGTTTTCTATTTGAGTCAGAAATTTCTGAAGAAGAGTAACCAAGCGTGCAGAGTAATGGACGGAAAATAGTTCCTCCCAGAGAATTCCTCTCTAATCACGATGTATTAGCCTCTACCACATTTTGGGATCAGAAACTCGCTTCCGCTTTTTCCACCTCTTTTGATTTCGCGAGTTCCCCACTTCACCACTGCATTATCCCAGCCACTCGTTAGAGGACGCATCTCTTTATCTCCAAAAATTCATGCTCTGGATGGGGCGCGCATTAGCTCACAACGGGAGTACAGCCAAGCGGAGAGCTTGCAGGCTACCACAACGAAGAAAAAAAACAAAGAAGCACATAGAATTGCACATCAGGCCACATTTGCGTGCAGCCTACCCACCTCTCCCATCCGGCCAAAACCCCTCGTGAAAAAAGTAAGAGGGAAAAAATGCCCAAAGCTCCTAGTGCTAGTGGCGCGCACGGCTTAATCCTCGCTCGTCTCTTGCGCCTTGGAAATATTGTTTGCGACATAACGCGAGCGCGAGCTTGCATACCCGTGCCAAAATAATGCGAGCAGCTCCCGACTCGTCCTCGAACATCCCACGGATGAGCCACAGCATATAGATAAAATTTGTCGCTCGCCCACCCATCCACTCACACACATACACACACGCACACACATAATCGCGCCCCTACACTCGAGTCAGCGCCGAGATTTTGCACAATGCGCCTCGACGGGACTGGCTACCCTCATTCAGAGCGAAATTGCAGTTTCCGCGGCTCGTCAGCGTAGGACTCGCACATATCTCCTCACGGACACGCTGCAAAACAGAAGCCGAGCAGGGGGAGAGGGAGAGAAGAGAAATGCAGGTGGCGACGGGCGGTCTACTCATATAAGAGGTGTACAGAGTATATGGCAAACGAGATGTTCTCTCTCTCTCTCTCCCTCTCTCGGATTGACGAGCGCACAATCATCGACAATAGGCTGTGTACTTTGGACCGTGCTGCAATGTAACGACCGCAATCTTGGTGCGCGCGCCATAACCCCTTCAGTTTCTCTGGCTCCTCTCGGCAATTAGGCGCCGCGCAGCGAGAGGCGCGCCTCCAAAGCAGACCCAAGCCGCAGAGCCGCGGTCGCTGAGCGAAGTGGATGTATAGAGGTGCGCGGGTAGACACGACTGCCGGAGACCCGATGTCGGGGTCCGGAGAGGCGGATAGTGAGATTTTTACCCGCTGCGCCAATTACTCCAGTTTCTCTCTCTCTCTCTCTCTCTCTCTCTCTCTCTCTCTCTCTCTCTCTCTCTCTCTCTCTTCCTCTCTCTCGTATGCTTGCTCTGGCTGCAACTGGTCTTGCGTGAAAAGGTGAAGTGCGGGATGGGGTAATGAAGGTTGGAGATGACGAGGTTGTTGTGTGACGGGTTGAGGGTGAGTAGAGCGAGAGATGATGAGGGGGATTGGAGAGGCTCAGGTTTGGCTTGTCATGTGGTGCGAGTTGACCCGTTTACTATTTTATCTCCTCCAGGATAAGATCAATATATAATAATTCGTGATAACTTTTTTGGAATGGACTGGAAAGATCCGTGAGAATTTTGAAAAACTTATGTTGGTACATAGAACGTATTGGGCCACGATTGGGGTCTAAATATCGAATCATGGGAGAGAGAGAAAATAAAGAACAAAAATTCCTCAACATTTTGACTCTGCCTCTTTTTCGCCATTTAACAACCCCAGAAACACATTTTGACATTCGGAAAATCATTTCTGATACCAGACGTAATTCTGCAGGGAATTGATTAACTGTCTTGATTCTTGAAGGACTCTGCATGGGATTTTAAAGGATTGTGAGGTGTGGGCATATGATTTTGGATGATTTTGGGAACACTCTTTGCGGTCTAAATGACAAGGCCACCGTATAGCAGGAAACATTCTTCCCTTGATAGCTCGCTGATGATACAAGAGATTTTTTTATCAGTGATTTCCACGGTAACAGGATGAAAATCTTCCTGAGAAACTATCCCTGACGAGTTCAAAACGTGGAAATTGAGCTCGAGATTGTTGTATCTAGTCCGTAAGTTTTTCTTTTATTCAAAAAGTGAATATTCTTGCAATCATGAAAATTCACGGGAATTTCAGCAGGCAATCTCAATAAATTGTCTTCTTTTAATGTCGGGTCAAAATAAAATTTGAGCACCCCTCTCAATGTTCTTCTCACTGAGAGGGGTTCGCAACTCCGGAACACCGATTTTGCTCAAACTTTGGAGTAGTTTCCTTTCAGTACCAAAAGATGATATCTAAAACGTCTATCGCTTAAACGGTTTTGAGTTACATCCCATAACTATAGCATTGCAGATATATCTATAGATATCTCTTCCTAACATGTCTATATGGGCAGTAATAATATTCTGGACCATATCTCAAAACCGCTTGAGTGTTAGACCCTGAGGCTTCAGACATCAACTTTTGGGAACAAAGGGAGACTGTTCCCAAAATTTTAGTCAAATACGTCATCCGGAGTTGTGACCCCCTCGTAATCTGTGATGTGACTCTTTCAGCATGATCATTTGCCCCCCCCCCCTCCTTTCCCATATTTGGCACATATGCTATACTTGCAATCATGAGTGCGGAGCTCACAGATGTAACTTTTGAGATCGATAGTTCATCTCTGATGAAGTCTAAAGAAGTAAATAGGTGAAACACCATGAGTAGCAGCCCCAGAATCTTGATCTGCTGAATAATAGGTCACTCTTTTCGGGAACTGAAAATATTTTCTTCAACACTTTGTAGAATCTACGCTTGAAAAAAATTCAACCCGGCAAACGCATGCATCTCGTGAAAGAACTGTCGAAACTTCTTGGGATCATATCAGAGAATAATTCTGATCCTCACTTTCAAAGTTCAGGCCCTTCTTCCTCTTTTCACTTGCAGTTTGAATTCCTGAGAGGTATTCTCACTATCGAAAATGAGCTAAAGGACAGTCTACGTCGATAACCCAAGTGCCCACTCAGGATTGAATGGATTATTATCACTGGGCGCGCAGCGTCATATCTAGTTTTTCATTAAAAATTTCTCGTGTATCGAGGAGTGGTTGGATCCTGAAAACACCGATGATCTCTCACCCTCGAATCTCACTAAATAACAAAAGATGAATGGAGTTAGATTAGTTCTACAATCCCGCTTTGATACCTTAATCATTGATGACATAAGGGCGATTATTCGAAACCTTGAGTCCTAGCAACCTGACGAGGCTTCCATTATCTAGGTTCTGGATAGGACCATTCCCAAAGCTAAGCTTAGAGGCGCTGGTAATGAATTTGTGGAATCATACATGATAAAGCTGGATATGGCGTGGTGGGAATAAGCTGAGAAGCTCTCACTGAGAGCTGACGAAAGGTAAGCGGATTTGGTATACATCCAGCTGTGAGGTGACACATTTGCTAGATTTTGTTTGACGAATACAAAATTCAACAAGATTAGAGCGTACAAAGCGACTTTCAGTCTTAGTTATCCAAACGTATCAGAAATATTCATATTTTGAACCTTTGTCTCGCACGTTGAGTTTTTGATAAATTCATCAGTCACGCGAGAGGATGACCGACCGAAATAAGCCGCTTTCATAGCTAGAGCAATTCTCGACTTCCACCCTATAACGCATCAAATCGAGTTTTCGTGGAATTTGAGATCACTCTAGTGGTTCCGTGAATGATTTTCACGGAACTTTTCTCAGCTTTGGCCATGAATCATTGAGAGAAGATCGGCTAGAGGTTTATGTGATTATATCTTCGATACAAACTGGAGTTACAAGCATTGCAGAGTACTAATCGACAGGAGGCAGATCTTTGTTTTGTAGGTAATTTCTGAATGAACCCTCCACCTTCTTTCTCATCACAGGTGTAATATTCACCATTGATTTATACTTGTCCTAGTTCAGCAGCAAAATCAATTGTCTGTTCTCGTTACACGTTAGATCATATTTTTTGACGATTGAGATGGTCATGAAAGCACATGTTGAGTTGCCACTCATAACATCAAGATTAAGCACTGTCTACATTATTTCTTGAGGCATCGCTATAACTGAGACGTTGCCACGTGGTTGTAGACCCTCTTGCGGACGAGGGCCGCTGTTCACGTGACTACAACAGCAGTCTGGGGTAATCGCAAGTTTCCGTGAGTGATCTTCTCGCATTCAACAGGAAATATCCAATTTTTCAGTTTCACACTTCCCAAAACTGGTTCACGATAAAAACAATGATACGTGATAAATGCTGCAGCTCAAAATCTGTCTCGTGTTCGTATTAATGCCATGGAGTTTGATAGTATTCTAAATTTTATATAATACTCTACGAGAAGTTTGAAGCATGTGCTAAATTGGATGGCTGAATGAATCATTCATGAAGATGGTGATTGATCACAAATTATTTTGATTCTCGTTGGAGAACAATCCACAAATCACGCTCAAAAAGATTCGTCGAGTATTTTTGAGGAACAATGACCTTTCAATCACGGGGTCAGTTCAGGACCACCACAACCCTGAAATGCCTCTTTTTCGTTCCATAAAATTCCCATCTCTTCAAAATCTATGAAGGGTAAGATCTGCCACATCGCACCAAAAGAATATCAGTGAAAGGCCTTTGAGACTGGCAGACTCTTACGCGCATTTCCGTTCTCCGTCGTCCCCGCCTATACATCAGATACTGGACGACGCGAATGGCGTGGCAAGCTCTTGAGATTGGGTATCGCGTATAGACCTTTGCGAGGTCATCGTCGGAGGAGCCAGCAATACATCCAAGAAACTCCGGAGGCGCTTTGGCCCATTCGCGTGCATAGCTCTTGGGGCGGAGAGCCTTTGTTCTGGTGTGTTGCCTCGGATCGATAAAATAGTTACAAGTTACCCCAAAAGACAGGCCCGTCTAATTGATTTCCGCTATCGGCCGGCAAGGAAGTTGGAAGCTGTTCCGCTGAATCGGGCGCGCGCGAGTCTCGAGAAGCTATTTACTCGTCGAACGTGTCGCCCCTGCCCCTCTGCTCAGTGCTCCAATCTACTCTTCGTGCCTCATCTCTATCCCTCTCTTCCTCTCCCGGATACTACTTCCTCTGTTCGTCTTTTCTACCTCTGCCCTCTATTTCCTCCTCTCCCTTGCCATTCTTTCACTTACCAGTATCCAAGTTTTACACCGTATATCGATCTGTCTTGGTAAGATTTATTTACTTTGTCTCCTGTTCCCAGCTATTATATCCTATTTGTGTCTGAAATTTCCACTCATTGGGAATATAGTTTATTATGGGGTCATCCTTAATCATCCATTCGGGACTCTCGGACATGTTATGTGATCGCAAAAACTGTTGCAGCTAGTCTCGATTAATTCCGCCCTTCTTGACTCTCTTATATTTAAGAATCGCTTGATCACCTGACGATATTCATTACAAGACAATTATATTCATTGCCATATTGATGATTGAACATGGACCACTTCTGCGTTTCTTCTCCACGGAATGACTTCTGTTATGGCGATTCTCGAGTTCGGTACAAGTTCAGCTTGCTCGAGCTCTCGATTTCGATCTGAACTGGACCTTCATCGTGATATTGTGGTGTCAAGAAAGATGGGTACATCACATTCACATGATTTTGAGCTTCGAAGATGAAAATTGAACGATGATCCGAAAATACTATTTCGTTGGGAAAGAACACCAATCGTATCAAAGTATTACATAGTATGAGAATTACCATAATAAGGGCCATTTAATCATAAGAGTATAATTTTGATCGAAGTGGTCATCATGATCGAATCCCATCCAACCTACAGTTGTTCTCCAAGAGTTGATTCAAGAATGCTTTTTCACGCATTGCCGACCGCAAAATGTGAAATGGCCCAATCCCGTTAAAATTTCGCTAACCATATACGCTTCTAAGCTAACATTCCATCTCTCTTCAACTCCATGAAATTTTATCAATCAAGAGGAAATTCTTGGTTTGGAGCAGGAGCTCATTTTGTGTGCCGTACTGCAAGGAGCTTTCATTCTGCTCTAAAGTTCCGTACAGATCGTAAAAAACTCTATGTATTTTTGGACGCAATGATGTTACGCACAGTTTGCTGAGGCATACGGTCCAGATACAACAACCATGCTAAGGGGTAAGTGTACTGTATTTTTTGGTCAACAGTCTGATAAATATTCTTGGATTCCGAAAAGAAACGTCATTGAACCTCTAGCGCAAGGTGTAACAAATTCCTTCGTTCAAATTCCTCAGAAAAATCGTGAGAACATTGATTGAAACCCACGGAAAGAACTTGAAGTAGGCGTACAAAATTTATCGTCTTTTGACGAGCATGACCTTGTAAGGAAACTAGAGACAATGGATGCACACTTTTTGATCATCTGCTTCTTATTTTTCTTGTCTTCATTTTCATAAAAATGATGTCCTATGATGGGAATACAATTCTTATTATGCACCATAAAAAACGCCCCTCAAAGAGCTAAATTTGATAACAAAAGCAAGCGAATCCTCGCAAAAATTCACTCACCTTGTTCGCGTTGACTATTTCATTTTTCCTTTTGAGCCTCCACATAATCAGCAGGAAACGAGGAATGTGACTAATGGGTTGCCGTTGATGAAACTACCAGGACAATTTCTTTTTTTGTGTGATTAACTAGGCTTCTAATACTATTGGATCATGCCCTATATTGTGAAGAGCTAGAACTTTTTCTGGAATTCTCGGAACTCAGAAGCGAGTCCCCACATCATTTGGTCATTTGATATTAGACAAAATACATCCATCAAACATCGCATATCCTTACGCATGAATTACATTGAGATATCCCTTCGAAAACTCTGATCCAGTATTTGACACGATTCGAGCTGAAGCATGTAAATTTCATCACAATTATCTTGATCAGTAATAACTGATACCAAACTGAGCTGGTTTTGAAATACAGCAGACAACTGAAGATAATGAATTCGAGCTCTGACGGGATGTAAAATGAACAGAGTTCAATGCTTAATATTAAACAAATGCTTTTTAAAATCAGATCTTTGGAAACGAGCCCACCAAATTTCACGGAATTATTATCAATGAAGAAATGTCACCAACCCGAATATTCTGAAAATAATTACAGTAAACGTGCATCTCTCGTGAATGATACATTATATTCTGTCAATGTTTTTGGCGCTGCCGGCATGATCGAGTGAAGTTGGGAAGTCGGTAGCCCGTAAATGAGAGAAAATATGTCCGCTCTAATTACCGGATGACAGTAACAAGCTCGCCTGCGGGTGCTCGCAAGCTCACACAAAGCTCAACCACCCTTTTTCTCCCAAATACACAGTCCTGTCGGGATCAACGTGCTCTCCCGCCAACCCCCCCCCCCCCCCCCTTCACACACCCACATACACAGATATACCTGTATAAATCGTACGCTGATGTGGAGCTCCGACGCGAACAGAGGCGCAACTAGTCGAAATGACGTTGTGGAAAATATTTGAATGTGAATAAGGGAAAAGAGAGTCGACGGGGATGGCAGGAGAGATTGTAGCGGGCGTAATTCTCGAAACGTTTCAACAATGGTTGCGCGACAAGACCAAAACGGAGAGACAGAGAGAAAGAGGGAGGGAGGAGTGAAGCTCGCACTGCCGAGCCATTTTATCCTTTATGTAAATCGATGCAAATACGAGCCGGGTGAGAGAGAGAGAGAGAGAGAGAGAGAGAGAGAGAGAGAGAGAGAGAGAGAGAGAGAGAGAGAGAGAGAGAGAGAGAGAGAGAGGGAGAGAGGAGAAGACAGAGACAAGGGAGACGAGGGGAGAGCTGTCCCCCCGACCCGTGAGCAAACGTCGCATTGAGCTGAAATCTTACGTTTACACACATACGTGAATATATTCTGCGGAGGTAGCACGTACTGCACGTAGTCGTGACTCACGGAGGCCCATGTTTGCGTGAAAAAAAAGGGTTTTGCCCCGTCAACGATCTCTCTCGCGCAGCTACTCGTTTCCGCGTTCTACGGATTCTCGTTGCCTTCTTGTGCAAGTTTGTTCGCGCGACGCGGCATACGATGAAGCGAGGTATGAGAGCGAACAAGCTCATTCCAAACGGATCCCATTCCAATTTCGGCGGATATGAGCATTATTCACTTCTTCGAATTGAATTTTGCGCGTCGTTGCTTCGAAAGATTTTATCCCCTCCTCTTGTACTTTGGATCATTTATGATGGTTACCAGATACTATTATCGTGAGCACTTCTTGGGGACTGGAAGAGAGGTGATTTTTCTGGACCACAGGTCTGGGTAGATTATCGAAGGTCCTTAGAACATTGAGAAATTCAAAGATATCCAAGGTATTGGATGCACTCAGTCGCATGAATAAAAAGATCTCCAAAAGATTTCGATCAGTTTTGATCATAGAAAAATAGGCAACTGGAGATTTTTTAGTGAACGATTTATTTGATGCGGAATCGTCATTGAATAATATTGTTCGGAGAGGACAAATTTTCGAACTATTCCGCTGCGGCTTCTATCATCAGAGACCACGAAATATCGAGGCAGAAATAATTTTCAGAAAGAACTTCGCAAACCACATAAAACGACAAGTGGTTCGAAAATCCGAAAATGTTTCGTAATTTGGTGCCTGAAGATTCCATCTCAATCACTTTTGTTGGGAGGTGAGGGGGAGGGGGTGCTGTACCTCTGTACAATTCAATCAAAGTTACAAAATTACATTACTGCAGTGGATGTTTCAAATCAAGAATTTATCATAATCGTCAACAAAGACCTCTTGAATCGATTGTTTGGAGACTTCATGACTTGAATCCTGCTTTTTTGTGGTATTAGTTGTCACAGGCACAGTCGCATCAAAAGAATGCTTTTATGAAATAAAGGCAGTATCTCGTTAAATTCACGTGAACGCATCACGTTTGAGTTGTATTGAATGGGTAAATCTAAAATGTTCACGATTCTTATAAATTTTCATGTCCACTCACATTCTTTGGAGGGATCATAGTGCCAATATGGAATCAAATGCATTCTGAGGGACACGCTCAGGTCTCAGAATCAGTTCTTGGGTGTCTTTCTTCGTCGTTCTCAGTCTGAGCCAGGGCTATTTTCTGAGGAGAGATTTCTCTCGTTTCAAGTCATCGTGATGCAGAGATGACAAGAAAATTGACGATTCCGATGAATGAATACGATTGCTGTTATACATTTTCAAAAATAAGTTAAATGCCATCGAAAATCGAGGTTTCGTCATTCAAATCATAAATTTTGGATCACTGTTGAAGGTTGGTGATTTTTTTTACGAGAAATTTTTCCACTAAAAACATGTCTAGATATAGAAACTAATGATAATGACTTTCAAAAATGGATCTAGAATTTTTCGACTTGGACATTTGGATATTCTTAAAAATCGTACAAATCTGAGAAAACCCATAAAAGTCGTGGAAATTTGAGTTTTTTCCATTCGATTTGCCTGGAAGCCTCGCCAAGACGATACATTCCAAATTTGGTGGGACAAGCTTGAAAACGAGATGAGCAGAAGAAACAAAATATTTGACAGCCTCCGAACTCCAAGATATCGTGCTGCGAGTATAGTAAAATCCCCCCTTCATGCCAATATGGACAAATTTTTCTTTGAGCTCAGACTTTTGACTGATACCGTGGGTGTAAGTGCAGGGAGAATATTTCCTCATTCTCTTATATTCTGATAGTACTTCCCGGTTCTCCTTGAGATCAAAATTAACACCATCTCATTAGAACTACGTATTATAATGAGCAAAAGGTAATTTCAGCTGTCGGGTAATCCATACCGTACTGTTCCGTGAGAATGTGAGCGTAAATATCTCAAAATTCACCGTCAAAGGAAGCTAACACCTCCAGCACGATTGTCCATAATTGTCGACATACAAGGGTTCGATAAATTTTTTACAATTTCTCCACAACTGACAATGAGAGAAAAAATCTGAAAGGTCAATTGAACATTCAAGAATTGAGCTACGCTAGGAATCACTCAAAAATCTGATTCAACACGCTTCCCAGAAATGGAGAATATGAAATTGATCAAACCCCACCCGCGCTGAAAGGGTTAAAGAGGAATCAATCCCACGCGTACAACAATACGCGTAGTTTCAACTCAGATATTTACTTTGATTAATTCATCGCGAGATTGCGTCTGCACATGGAAGAGATCAGATTAGGATCGAACTTCCGTGCCATAAGAATATTCCATCTCATATCCTTTGAGCGACAGAGAGATGGAGTAGATGGATGAGGCATCAGGCCACAAAGGTCCAGCAGGAGGTGCATTATGGAAGATGAAAAATAGACTAAGAGGACCTCCATTATGTCGGAAATTCCCGGTCGATTGGGGCTAATTAGTTCTTCGAGAGCGTGAGACCGTCGAGTCCCTTGACAAAGCGCCGCCTTTGCCGGGCTTCCATTGACATGGCCAGACTCGCTTCGTCTCTCATTAGCGAATGCACGGAGAGCCGACACAGAGCGACGATACAAATCTAATATCGGGTTAATTTTCTCTAATTAGCGACATCTCATCAAAAGCTTGAGCTCTGTACGTTACTTCGTTTGAATTCTTGAGTATGAGTTATGTATCATATACGAGCGACTCGTCTGTCGGATTGCCCTCGCGACGAAAGCTCTCAGACGTACTATAACGATGTGGCGTGAGCTTGGGCATCAAAAATACAAAACAAACATCTGATGTTGACTGAGTCTTGACTGCCGCGAGAATAATCCAGCCGTGTTTGCTCTCCTGTGAGCTTTTTAGGGATTTCAGGAGCTCGCACTCTGGCGCCTAGAGCTATACAAGTGGCATGCATTTGAGCAAGTGGATGTCTTTGATGGTCGTTTGTGATTCGCCAAGGAATATAATCTGTTTAACTTGGTTAGGTTTATTGGATCTTGTCTAGGGAGCTCAATGGAATTTTTCAACACGTTCACTGCGACGAAGTTTTTTTCGTTTTTCTAAAAAAGTTATCGCATAGGCGAATTTTCTTCGTTGGAATAGGTGTAGAGGGCTTAGAAGTTTTGTGACTGATTGCTTGCAATTGCTCAAAGCAAAATCTTCAGCATTGTGTGGAGTCTTTTGATCAAATTTGGTGAAGCAAATACGTGGGTACAAAATTCCGAAGTTGGGACCAACCGGTGGGTCCCATTGCAGTGAATCGCAGTGATTGTTCAGAAGAATTTGCGCGGAGTAGGACTGAACGATTTTCAACCGAATCGTAGCAGACAAATACGTATGGTCGAAGAGTGTGTTAGACTTGAACGAATCTATTCCCTCGCTGATCCGTCCGATGAGACTCATATACTTTGAATTGAAAAAAAAATTCCATCAGACTGGGTACACCTGCGATTATGAGGACGTCAATCGGCCTCCTCAATAACTCACAAATTGCGGAGCGCTTGAATCATCCGATAAAAAGGCTTGTGCAAGAGAAAGTAGGATTGAGCTCAGCTCGAAAAGGCAATTAAAGGAATTTTGCCGGATCGCAAGGATTTCCGAAAGCGAGAGAGGAAATTGCGAGCAGCAGGTGAAATAAAGCCGGCAAGGACTTTGGCGGCATGGGAGAAAGCGAGTCGAAGGTACGTGCAAGTCGTAAGCCACCTTCTGTACTACTGAGCCCAACTTTCTCACTCTGCAGGCTCGTATAAAAGCCCGCGGATATACGTACACAATGTATCGCTGCTTCATGCAACGTTTATAAACTTCCGCAACTCGGATCTCCTGCTCTTGCAGTTTGACTTCGTATGAAACCTCCGGCCAATGCATCAGGAGTACATGGCCTTGCGAGGGTATGTTGAAGCAGATGCAGCCTTGTATAGTTGAGACTCCATCGCTCGTCTTTTGCCTTGAGACACGATCAAAATTTTCTCATCGTGAGCTCTTGATTAAATTGAGCTGGCAAAGAATGCAGCGGCTGATCAAGAGTTTTAGTTAGCTGAGAAATTGGTTGCTCTCTAATTCCACTCAGAAGAGTATAGAGGCACTGCTGGTGTGTTGCCTGTCATAAAATTGAAATCAAAAACCGTACGCGATAGAACACAATAACGTCAATGATAAATATTTGCTTTATCTCTCATGAATTCACAAAGATCCATTGTAGATGGTGTCAAAATTCCGAGTGATGACAGTATCCGCAAAATATTGTAGCCGAAGTAATTGAATCTCAAAACTCTGGCTAAAATTTGGACGGTATGTACTGAAGAGTCTACGTCACCATGTTAGAAAAGGCATGCCTTTAGAAAGTGCAATAAATCTTCTGATTCATACTTCACGATTCATATCAATCCACTCCAACTTCATAACAATATAATCCAGAAGCTCGAATTTGACACTATCTCACAGTAATCTTCATTATCTCTGTATAAAGACGAATG
>JAPYYZ010008237.1:0-17421 GCA_030522705.1 Eretmocerus eremicus
CCCTGTTTTCCATAAGCGCAATGTCTTTTTTTACGCGGTTTTTTTTTACGCGGTGCTTTGACGGAACGCATTAGCCGCGTAAAAACAGGGACGACTGTACTTCTATGTTGGATTCTTTCTTGGAGAGAATTGTAACTCAAAGAGGTACATATTTGGCACCATGAAGAGCATCGTAGGCACCAACATATACGAGATCAAAATCAAATTTTTGAGGAGGTACTGGGACTCAAAGCTTTATAATGAATTCATTTTTGAACTGGTCTTTAAGGCAACGTTTCATAAGGAGAAAAAAGTTTAAAGGAAGTCGCGAGAATTTCCTATTATTCGAAAGATTTCTGTCATCACTCAAAAATCTGAACTATTATAACAAAATAATTTGATTCGAAAACTTGCGACTCATTTGACCATTTAAACTACCTTGTGATTGGTGTAATTTTCATGAAAAAACTACTCATGGAGTATTCAACGTGTCAACCCAGGGGAATTAGAAATTCGACTAATCTAGATTTTTTTTAATGTCTAGTGGAAAGATTTTAAAAATATGCTCCCACACCATGCAAGACGTTTCTACTAAAGAAACGTAGACAACCGCGTCTCACAAAGAAACATCGTTGCACATACCAAACGAGCACAGTTATAGCTCATGCCACACGTTAAAGACCTCAACAGTCTCATTTTTGTTAGCTACAAGACCCCGAAATCTCCCTCAAACGAGGGGAAAAAAACTATGTTCATCAAGTTCGTCAACCACGCGTCGCAACGTCGTTACTAATATACTGCCAATGGCTATTAATACGAAAATTAATCTCCGACGTAATACGCACTCATCGTCGGTTTGACGGTGCCTGTCGAGCTGACTTTCATGCCGCGACCGATACTCACATATCCACCCACCATGGGGCTCGTGTGACGGGGGGAGACGGCGATACTGCCTCGAACGCAAACCCCATCGAAATAAACATCAAAAGAATCGAGCACCATTCGTCATGCGACGCTCCCGCGCCTCTTTGCCGTCGCCCTCCTACTACCCCTCCATCCCAAACCGTGCCGATTTATTGCGCGGACACGCTAATGTACTTGCAGCGACAATGCGTGTAATTTTCAGAGCTTCCGGAGCCTGTGTGGGATTCATATTTGTGGTAGCTTACCAAGTCTCGCGTCCAATCGTTTGCTCCTTTTTCCGTTGCCTTTGATTGATCGTTTATCTTGAGACTAATCGTTCAGAATTACTCTTTTCATTCAAGATTTGTTAATTCTTTAGTAATAATTAAGAAGATAAATGGTTCGCTCACACTGAAACGACAAATTGATCGGTTATCTTCTTTTTCTATATAATTTCGGGAAATTTTGCTCCTGGGAAACCCATCAAATGGTTGGAATAAATGATTGGCGATATGATTTTTTTCTTCGCTATCGTGGCAAGAGTGGTAACATATGTAGTCATCACTCATTCATTGTTTATCGCTGGGATCGGGGTATGTTTGAACTTACAATCTAATATCCATTGATGAGGATTTTCGTACAAGACAATGGATTATTATTCTATATAAAAGCGGATTGAATCAAGGAGCTCAGAGGAAGATCAAGAATAGATCTCATCACTTGGGAAGAAAAAGAAATCCGCTGTGAGAAACGATTCGAAGTATTTAGTGAATGGGATTTAATATTCTAAAAGATGGCACCGTGAAATGCGACCATTTATAGCCGGAAACGATTTGACGCTGAAAATGAAATCGCAAAACGCATACAGTACATTTGCTAACACATCGTCTGTGCTCTAAAGGTCAACGAATCAGGTATTCTAAACTATCAATTTTTGAATTATGGCTTTGCTGAAATTGTGAATCATCAAAGCTGCGATGTCGTGGAACAAATCGATTCGTAGTAGTTCCAGGAAATTCAAGGCCAGAACTGAAAGCAACCCTCTTCACGCCTGGTTACGTGCGATCACTTGGGACAGCTGAGTCGATTTATGCGTCTAACTTTTTAATATATTCCCGCCTGCTCTCGTTAAAATGAGCCTCAGCTTGCTATAGCGTATTCTTGCTCGATGATTGTAAATGCAAACCATGAGTTTGGGAAATTCCTCATTTTGCAGGAAGTCGCGACAAATTCCACGCCAAGCACCCCGTGTCGCGTGCTCCGATACCTGGACATTTTAAAGATTTATTCGCGTATTCATAACACTATGTTTCATGGATGTACAAAAATCGTTAACGGGTGAGAAATAAGAATTTTTAGAAATAGAGGCCCTTCAACTCTTAATAAGTCTTGAACACTCCGAAGGACTTTCCGATGATGGACCATATCTCCTAATCATTTGCGGATGTAGAAAGATTTCCTGCATTTTATCTGGTAAGACCAAAAGGTAGTATCATGATTCATTGGGAATTGGTAATTAATCACCGTAGTGGTTTGGATTTGGTTTACATCGAGCATTTTTTGGAGATTAGTATCCTCCTCCCAGGTAGAGTAATGCATCATCTAATAAATTATCTCATCGCACGAGCCAATGAAGAGCCCAACTAATTGATATTGAAAGGATTTTTTCTTTCCTTTCAAAAGGATGGATGGAATTTCTCGTCCAATAAAAGTGAGCAGATGAACAACAATTTTATACCAAAACGATCCCATTTCATGCTCTAGCCAGGAAATGTAGCATATTCAATCATCAACGAAAGAAATCAGTTCCGTCGAGTAAGTGTCAGTCAAGGTGAGAACTTCAGGGTTCGAGAAATTATCAAATAATCGTGGGAAAATCAAATGCGTAAATCGATTGCAAATGAATTTCGTCATCAATACCAAAATGAGATTCGGGACCTACCGGCTAAAGCATCTCTACCTCGCATATCTTCGTGCCAATAGGATATGTATCGTGCGTTCGGGGAATGATTTGGCCACCCGCGTGGCGGCACTCTTTGCTCGCTGCAATTTAGTATTCACTCGCGCTAGCGCCAAAAATTGCTTGCACATCACGGGCTCTGCCAGCCGGGCACTAAATACTCGGAAACGCCGCGAAAGACGCAAGCAGCGTAACGCATCGCATCAAATGCAAGTCTAGCGTCGGGGGCACAGGGGCCGAGAGCTGCCCAAACTCTCACAAAGCTGCAGAAGTGAATTGACACGGAGGATTCGCACCGACGGCCCACAAATAATATCCGCGACGAGTGTGAACCAGAGACCGTCCTTGCGCATCAGCGACCCCGTACATTAGATAATATGTGGAATTCAGTGAACCGTGAATTGGGCGAGTTGCCCCAGCGCTGATTCGAGCTCGCACTTTTCTCGCTCGCTGTCGTACGTAGCTGTCTCTGATTTTACGGGTGAAATGTGCCAATTTTTTTTCACTCGTATTTTTCGTACCGAGCACTCTCCAAATTTGTGAGTCAGGTTTCAGTGAGTTGATTTTATTATGTTGTTCTAAATATAATTTCATCTGTAATTTTGGATGACAACTTTTCACATAAATGCGCATTTTGATGAAGCGGATTATTTGCCCGAAGAAACAAAATCTTTGTTGATATCCATTTTAAGCTATCAAATATTGTAGTCAAAGTATTGATGACTCGTCGAAATGTCGAGTTACCGAATAGGGCGTACGCTCGATAGATTTCCAGGCTTGGAATGTCCAGTATGCTGGACATATAGTTGAAAATATTAGGTGATGAGTTTTGACAGAAACATCGCAACAATCTGATAAAATGCTGAGAATTTCGTGAATATCAAAGAAATTATTATGTTACCAGATAATCTTTGATGAGCCTTAATTTTGATGTAGGAAAACAAGAATAAAAACATATGACTGTAATTTTGTTACCTTTTTTCATTGTGGCCTCACAGAAAACTCATAACAATCTCCAGAGTTTTATAGTGAGCGGCTGATCATCGAAAATTCGTCTTTTGCGAGAATGATAATAATTGACGTATTTTGATTATGGTTATTCGTTTATAGATGTTTTGAGAAGACAATACTTTTGCTCGAGGATTTGTCACCCAAATGCGATTTTCAGATCTCTTATAAAGATACATTATTATTTTCCTGGGTTAACTCGTTCAGAATTGCGTTTCTTCTTCTCTACGGATTGACTGATGAAAATATTGCCACTGATAGGTGTCATAATAGCCAGTTGCAATAATGAGCCATTCTTCACAATACCGGGGTCATTTTGCATAATTCTTGCCTCTATCAGCTGTGAAATAGAGAAATGTAGAACCAGTGCTCACTAGCCTGGAGTACTGTATTAGAAACAACCCTGCATCGATTGGTTATCATAGAGGACGGGCTGTGCAAATAGACTTCTCTACTGAATATTTTTTTCTCATTCCGATCTTCGATGTCAAATGATTCATCATAGAAAGTTAAAACTATGACAATATCGACGTTGAATTGCATTCAAGTGAACATCTTTTTCTAATTCTGTGAAATCGTTCAAAATTAATTTTTTTAATCACAAAATGGATCATTTGTGAGACATGTCACTTTATGATGTGCCCAGTGAGTAATTTGAAAGAAAAGGTGTCCAAGCATACTATAGCTCGTCTTGAAGGTCACTGGGCAAGCTCTCGTGCAGCGATCGCGCGCCCACCTACGCTGACTAAGCCGACGATCATTTGCGAATCAGGCGATGCATAATTCAACGGGCCTACGTCTCGCACATTATAGCTACTCATTCCATACCGCTCCTCGTCTCACGGCAGAGATAAAAGGGCTACGTGTACGAGCGCGTACAGCCGCCGCCGTCACCAAAAGTACCACGTGCTGCAGTCCAAGCATAGTATCGGCCTCGCAAAGGGCCCCACTACAGCAGTAGCCAACGTCTACGCAACAGATTAGTTGGAGACAATCCCGAGCGCCGCCTTGTCTGGATCAACGACAGGAACGAGGAACGTCCGATGGCCGAGACATCGGGCCCGGGAGGCGCAAAGCGCTCGCGGGGGATCACGCTCGAGAGGCGCAGCTTGCATTTGAATGCGCCCGCGCTCCGAGCTTTGAAGTGGCCCGCCTCCTGCAAACCGCCCCGGACTCGCGAGGCTCATCGATGACAGAGTTGCCGACGCCAATGCACACGCCCACGCTTGTAAGTATGGATACGCGCGCGCCGACGACTCTTCCGCCCAGATCTGGTGCGGAAATTCGATTTTTTGCCCGACGTCCTCGACACGCCACGACGAGACACTCCGAGTCGCCCACTTTGGCGCTTGTTACGCTTTTTCTATGAGCACCTAAGCGAGACAGCTTTCGACACCCCCGAGACTCTCTGCTTTCTACTATGATCTATTATGGCTGTCGCAGTTGAAGAATATGTAAGTGATTGGAGTTGGTTGAAATTGGTGGGGTGCTCGAACATCTTTGCACCCGTCAAGGAAAATCGAGCTTGTTTGAATGCTGCTGGGTCCAAGAATTTCCATCTGATATTCATTTACAATAAAATTACTAGGAGAAGTGATAACAGCGTAGAGAAAATATTGAATATTATGAGGTGACGTTAATTGTGCGATGGATAATTGCTGTCAAATTTTTCGATTGGTATACGCGAAAAGAATTTCGGTGAAACATCACGACCCAAATAACGGGAAAAATTACCGTCAATTGAGACGGTAATCGTAAGACCGACAGCGACTCTAGCCAATTATTTCTTTGGTAACAATAATTTCAGTATCTCTTGAACTCTTGATGACAAAATTTTTGTCAATTGGTTACAATTTTTACCCGATAAATCAGCAGAAAAATTACCGTCACCGACGATAGAGTTAACTATCGTACGCGAGTAAATGAGAATATAATTTCTACCAACCGTGAAATTTTTTATTTAGATTTTCTATTCCACGATTACCACCGAGATAACCGTGATTCTATGCGGAAATTTACCCCGTGCATTGGTAACTCTTACCCCTCAATCAAACTGCCTGTGACAAAAATCATCGTCTTGTGATTTCTATTTCTCATTACCAGATGACTATAGAGATTGCTATCACCCATGTCTAAATTTGCCATTGCCCTTATTTAGCACCAATAAATGCCACCACGTGATTATTTTTCGTGGTCATTGAGTGACATCGAGGATTATGTCTATACGAACGTCAAAAATGTTTAAAATGTGTGCCAAATGCTTCCCCAAAGTCACGAGTTTATCTATAGAAAATACCAACAATGAGTCTGCGAAGATTATTTAAACTTTTTTTAAATAATTGCTTTGCATCCACTCAAGTAATACGTGCAAAACTGTTTTTCACCATGAGTGCACGCGTTATTGATTTTCATCGCATTTCTCCTTTGAGCCCAAGGAATTTTTTTAAATAGAATGTGTATCATCTCCTCTAATTCTCAATAAAAATGAATAATATGCATCAGGAGCATATCTTTCTATAGTCCTCTCATTCCATTTGAAGATCGAAATGTCAGGCTATTTTCCTTGTGCGTTGTGTGATCGAATCTTACGTGAAGTGTTTGCAAGCTCAACCACGTCAGTAAAATTCATATCAACCACAGTGGTTGAAATTCCAATTCCACCAGAGGTTAGCAAAAGTTATCAATGACTTCAGTGAAAATAATGTATGAATATTTTCGAAGTATAAATACCGGAATTTCGTTTCAATGATAAGGTAATTGTAACGGCATCCGATACATAAACCATACGGAAGGATGTATGGTTTTGAGAACAAAATGTATCCAAGCAGACCTTATATCTGACCAAACTAAGACGGCTCAATTGAGCATGCAGATGGACTGGAGTCTTTTGCCTCGGTAAAAAAGTCATCCCCAATAAAGAGAGTTGTGACAAATTGGAGAGAAGAGCTATTCGTGGTGCTAGTCGCTGGCGTGCTTCGCGAGCCAGGATTGGAGAAATGCTCGGCCTTCTATAAAAAACAAGAGGCGCAACTTGAACTCTCGAGCGTGTAGTGTGATGTATTCTCCAGGTTGGATGCCGACACAACTATCAACAGAGCTGCTAATTCGATTAAAGATTTCGTGAATTTCCCAACTTGGAAGAAGCGCAAACAGACATCAACAGTGGATGATGGAGGGAAAATGTGCTGGATTGATGTAGAAAGGTCAGAGTTCAAATCGATTGATTTTTCAAGCGAGAAATCTTCCCCGGTCGTAACGAATTTTGAGAGATAACATGTTCGCGTGTATTGGAAAGAGCCTTTGTGTTTTAACAGATAAAGTGAATCGATGAAAAAAACAATGTTTGATTTGAGAGGGAAAGAATTTTGCTTTCGTTCACCAAGGATTTCACATCGAGCGTATTCGCGCCAAGAAAAGAGATCATCAACTCATGAATGCTGGCTCTTTCAACCCGCATAAAAATTCCCTGGCATCTCTCTGAATGACATACTCATCCTCTGGTATTATTATGGTATGATCTGTTCTTGTACAACTGTATCCATCAGCCAGCTCTCAAACTTAAAATCTGGGGTGTTGCTCAAATAATAGTTGATCTCGTCATAGAGCCTACGTCAAATCATTCTGCCTACAAGAATATCTCCTCAGATAAGAACTGTGGCTCTCCGAACATCAAAACACTCTGTTGATGTGGATCGCGACGGGAACCTATTGCTAAGTCAACTTGGAAAACCTCATGCTCAAAACTCGATGATTAGAATCGATTGAATATATTTCTATATCGTGAAAATTGGATGCAGTTGGCATTAGATTATTTGAAACATGAGCTCACATCGAATGGATGTGTCTCTTTGATATCTTTACCATTATTACTCGAGTGAATTCCATAAATAGATCGTCCCAACGTCGCAGTTTGAGATGAGTCGTATATGTATCCGTCAGTTTATACCCACGAAAAAACAATCAGCTTAATCAATTTTGACTGGTGACTCGATCAAAACATGTAAGCATCTCCCGCATGAGTTGACCCATCACTAGAATATACCTTCATCGCTATAGTAGCTTCCTACATGTGGAACGAAAACCGAGAGAATAAGCGAACAGAGCTCGGAACAGACGCATTGGGAAGGGGAGACGGCGGAAAAGTGAAAGGAAAATCCCGTTTGTCATTCCGAACGAATCTCCAAACATAGCTGCGTACTGGGTGTGCCGCAGTGCCACTTGTAATAGCGAGCTGATCAGAGCCTTTTTTTGGATAGCGCGAGACGCAGTAACGGAGTACAATCCGAACAGTTTTGACGTATCCTACTCGTCATTATAATCTCAGATACAGTCTTTTTAAGCACAAAATCTTTGCTTGGACTAAGTTCATTGCAAGTGTAACACAGTAATAACGAAGATGACATTTACAATCAGGAGGTTTGACAAGGAGTGCAAGTGCACAAGCAAGTGCCACGTCAATGGAGTCATTCAACAACCCGTCTCTCTCTCTCTCTCTCGATATATATTCCATCCAATCTATTCACAGTATCCTTACAGCCACGGAATATCTCGTGAGTTTTTATTATATAACATTAAATCAGGAAGTATTTTGAACGATCACCTTATATATCTGTATATTCTTACAGACGAGTCTCATTGAAAAAGGGCGTCAACTGTGGTGTCAAGCGGTAATCTTCAACAAATGCTTCTCGTCGAAACAATGAGACGGCTTGATCAGTCAATTCCAACAGAAGATTTTGCTGGATCCCTTCTCTG
The DNA here is from genome assembly GCA_030522705.1 of Eretmocerus eremicus. Lineage (NCBI taxonomy): Eukaryota > Metazoa > Arthropoda > Insecta > Hymenoptera > Aphelinidae > Eretmocerus > Eretmocerus eremicus. The sequence continues at coordinate 8,606 of JAPYYZ010008237.1, forward strand.
ACTCTCCTCCGTCGAATTCTCTCACTTGAGCAGGCTACTGCTTCGTACAGGATTTGAATTCTGATATACGGCGCAGTTCACAAGTGCATATTATATCTCCAAGGAATACACGTAAGATTACGTTTGAATGCTATATGCGTCGAGATATTGCATTTGCTGACATTTCTACGTATGTAGCTTCTGACTCGATTATCGTGCGTCATATTATAGAGATGAGTTACGCCGAAGTGGAACTCAAATAATAATGAGGCTCTACGCAAACTTCACCATTCCTTCTTAGGAGAGTTTTCGATGGTATATGATACTATAGTGCACACTGGGTTGCTATAATATATACAACATTGCTGGAATTTGCACATTTTCTGCACATCTTGAAGGATTTTGATTTTCAATCTATGTACACGGGATAGTGTTTATAAGTAAAGTTTTGAGCAAGTTCATCACGATTTGGCGCAGCTAAAACTCATACAGTATATGAATTTACTGCAAAGATGCGCTACAAAAGATGATATTTAAAGACAATTCGGGGAGAACCTATGTATGGATTTGATTCAGTACCTTTTCTCATCTTAATCACCAGACATCGATTAACCATTCGCAGAATCTCTTGCAACTCATTATGATATCATTAGATCCTTCGAGACTAAATTTTCGCGATTTTATGTTGGTGATTTCGAATCGTTGCTTTCATGAGTATTGTGTGCCTTTTGTGGCATTAGAGGAGGTAGAAGTGTGAATATGAATTTCTTCTATAATATGTAGCAATTTTCAGTATGCTGGGAGATGTGGTTGTGAAAGTACAGTCTTACTCTGAATGGCTAGTCACAGTTACAATCTCGAACCCAATAGGGTATGATGTATCGAGAAAATAGATTGGGAAGGGTAAGCACAAATATCTCATCTAGGTGTACAGAAATAGCGTTTGTACATCCTTGATCCAGGTTATCTCGGTGAAGGTAGACGTAATAAGTGTCCATTATAGAGAATTCATAAATAGGTGGCGTGATCTACCAGATGTGAATTTCACTATACATTTGCAATCTGTCACGTTATTGACGAAATTAAAATCTGTCTTGTTGATGCCAATTACTAATGGTTCTTGTGATATTTCATCATATTTGTAGTATCTTGAGGGGAATAGCTCCAAGGTTGTGGGAGAAAGGTTGAATCCCTTTTGGCATAGCCACAAGAACAGATGTGTAACTTTGGACCGAGCTTTGTTTGTTTTTTCTAGAGAGAATAAGTGAGTGTCCTCGCGAGTAGCGCAGCTACTCGCCTTACATGTCGTGCGCGAGAATAGGAAAATTGTTATGTGACTGCTACGGGAAGTTCGAATAAACTTAATTTGAGGAAAAGTTTGGTATGGAGTCATGGCTTTATGCTGTGACTCGGGAAGGTTCTGAGTGCATTTTTAGATTCGAGGAAACAATTGATATTCGGTCATGCCATGCCTTAACCAAGTGAAAAATACTCTGAGACGTAAGGGAGATGAGTCGCGTCTTCCGACACACCTTACCGACAATCAGCATAAATAGATTTAAAATAAAATGCAATACAATTTCGAAGAAGTAGCTACTATCCGGATTGCGTATTGGCAGAATGCACCAATTTGTAAATTTTTGGAGTGACCAAAATCTCTGGGAGTAATTTGAACTATACTGCAATCAGAGTGTCCTTGCATAATAGTTGAGATTTCTCCAAGGGCTTTTCTCGGATCTCTCCATAATTTTACCCAGTGTCGCATTCTGTCATTACGCAATTCGGATTGGAACTTCTTTTTTGCTGTTGTGTTTGATTTTATATCAATTTAAAATGAATGTTGGCAAGGCAGAGTTTTTACATGACCTTCATCTATCCGAGCATGGAAATCAAGATACATCGATACAGTTAGAATCAAGGATCGGTCGTGATCTTTTCTTGCAAGCATGCAACTAACTTTTAGCATGCACAACCGTTTTAAGGTATGTTGTACTTTACAACAAATATCGAACCGGTGCTCCTCCATTTTTTCCAGTTCCACTTCTGGCGAGTCAATGCCATATTGAATCAAACCTTTCTCTGATTCGAGAAACCTTCACAACATTTCCTTGGTCGATCTCTTTTCTGAAGAACTAGGGCGGTTTTGGAGCGTGGTGCTTGTTCCTCGCACGTTTAGGTGGGAGTTGGACCTCGAACAAATCGGGATGATCGCGAGACAAATGCTCGACCTTCGGACGTTTAGGTGTGAGTTCCAACTCCAGCAATCCCGAAGGATTGGGAGTCGAATACTTGGTCCTCGAACATTGAGCGATTCGCTTCTTTGGTCGTGTCTTCAGATTTTTTCAAGATGCTCTCAAAAACATGCAATTATCTTGCTAGCATGCACAACCATTTCGGATTTTTGTGTCCGTTACCACAAATATTGAACCGGTGCTCCTCCGCCTTTTCCAATTCCATTTCTGGCGAGACAATGCCATATTGAATCGCGCTCTTTCTGGTTTGCAAAACCTTTACGATGTTTCCTTCATCCAATTCTTTTCTAGAGAACTAGGGAGGGCTTGGAGCCTACTGCTCGTTCCTAAAAATTTAAAAACCATTCTGGAGTGAATATTTTATGATTTCTATCATTACGGAGAAGATTCGTGAACAATTTTTTGATCGACTCTGAAATTATTCGAATTTATTCATCACATAAAATCATGTACAAAGTGGATCATCTCTTACATTAATATTAATCATACCTATGATTCACGAGGAAAAAAAATTAAAGTACATAACATGTGAATCAATGACAATGAGTGGGGAAATTCCTATTCATTAATCATTGTTATACTACACTCGTTGAAAATTAAGATAAACATTAGGAGATTTCTATAGCAATCTCATTGGGCTATGGGTTTTTTTACCATGTTTTTGACCTCCTTCCGATTCTTTTGACCGCTTTATGCGTATGCGTCCCCTGATTGTCTTCGTCGTCGAAGGTTCTGATGATGTTATTCCATCGATTGTATTTCTTCTTGACGATCCTGGTCGAGATTTCGTTTTTTCCTGCAGCAAAACTGGGCTCGAAATGGGTGTAATCAGTTCCGGTGGGGGCTGCTCAGACATATACTTTGCAAGTCGCCAAGTTCTGCAAGCTCTGATATTTCTTCCTCAGGAAGTTCATTCCACGATTGGGGCGCGAGCCAAATGTTCGACCTTCGGACGTTTAGGTATGAGTTCCACCTCCAGCAATTCGGGAGGATTGGGATCCGAATGCTTGGTCTTCGAGAATTTAGCGATTCGCTTCTTCGCTCATGTCTTGAGATCTCTTTTGAGCTCCTCTCAAAAGCATGCGATCATCGTGATAGCATGTAAAATAATGGCATCTGTTGGAGATTTTGTTTTTAATTACTAATTTTTAGAGTCTGGACTTTCATCCAATAACTCTGGGTTTGATTCGCGCGTGAGTGTGTGTGGATTCGACATGTACTTACGAGCTAACACTTCCTGATTCTATCTATCCATTGCCCATACGAACTAAAGGGGCGCTCTACCCCAGTCCGTTATGGGTTGGCACTGTTCCCCTTGGCTAACTCCGGGTGAATAGCTCTCTTGCTGAATATATTCAATAGAGTATCACGGAGATGAATATATATACGTATATTTAAATCAGTTATATATGATCCAGTGTAATTCGAAATATTGTTTATGAGAGGATAATTAATTAACAGACAGTTCCAACTTACAATTTTTCAATCTATGAAGATCCCAATACAGTAACGTCATCCTAGACTGGGTTCGAAACCTTTTCGGACAAGCAGAGGAGTCAAAATCGTGCTTCTTGCTGACGTCTGGGAGAGAAGAGCCAGAAGAAGGCCGGAATGACTGAATTTCTAGTGAACGGTCTCCCGCCTTTCCGTGAGTGTGGGATCCATCAATTCCAAAAGAAAACAAATCTATCGTACAGCCGCGAGTCACAACGAAAAAAGCATTGTATGCATCACCGCTCAATCTGAGAACAGCTTGACTCACACATACAAAGAGCATACGCATTGGATGCATACCTTAATAGGGGGTCCGAGTCCCACTCATGACAAAGTTTTTTCTATGTATAAATTTTATTTAATATTCAACATTGTAAATTAGAGAAAAATGAATGAAAGATAAGAATCTTGATTATAGATCGATTTTTTGGTCATATTTTGAGCCTGAAGTACTCAAATTTGCTCAGTATTGTTTTATTACTTAAAAATGATTTGAATATTTATTTGAAAAAATTTTTAAATCATCCCGGAGTGAATATTTCATGGTTTTCATAATCAAAAGATTGGTAAATAATTCTTTTGATCATAGTTTATTGAAAACATCAAAATTTTATACAAAATCAAATCGTATATTAATATTAATCGGTATTTCACAAGAAAAAAAACATTAAATACGAACAATTTATTAATAATCAATATATTAAGAATTACTAATTAAATCAGTTACATTAATGAATAAAATTATTGAAATTAGAGAGAGAAGATTATAATATTTCTAGGGGAATCTTATTGGACTCTGTCCTTTTTTGTCCTTTTTACATCCTTGTGATTGTTCCAGTGCCCTCCTACGTATCCGGGCTTTTATTGATTCCGTTGTCAATACTGGAGATTCCGAACTTTGTGGCCGAGAAATTGGGATACGTATTCGGGCCCTAATTGATTCTGTTGTCAATACTAAAGATTCCGAACTGTGTGGCCGAGGAATTGGTCTCGGAACTGGACTGATTAGTGGAGGCGTGTGCTCTCTCATGTAATCTGTCAGCCTGCCGAGTTCGGTGACTTCTAATACCTCCATGTCCGTTATTTTATTCCATTTGGGAAGTTCGATTCGCGGATCCGCGAAGGCTTCTGGTGGCTTTAAAATCTGAAAAAGGAAAGAAAATGAATATTCTAATACATAATGATTCTTAACAATTAACAATAAAAATAAAACGATAAAACCTTACATTTTCCTCCTCTCGCCAACTATTAAAGAAGGGTGGCAGCTTCAGGTCGACATAATTCGTGTAGATGCCAGTGGCATCCAATCGAGGATCTCTAGGCTGCTGCATGATTGCTACTGAGCACTCCAAATTTCGAGTTCGATGTTCATTAGTTCTACCGAATCATAATGACCGTCTCTATGTTGAATGAGAGGTTTGTTGTTTACCAATCCGATCGAACCATAATGGTCAAGATCATGCATACACCGCCTGCGGTATTGCATAGCATTTTTATGAAGAGTAGAACGTAAATATAGACTCATAGCGCATCTCTCTCTCTCTCTCTCATTTTCTGGTATAATCCTAGAACGTTTCCTGGAATTTTGGGATATAAAAACTAGGTCTCGAAGAGATCACCAGCAGTATTATCGGATTCGTCCTATTCCTCGCATTTGAATTTGGAAGATGCAGAGTAATATCAGGATATTCAAAAGTACATTATGTTTCGTTGTTCTATGCACTGTTGCTTACGCAGTAACGCAAAAAATTAGGCCCGTCGTGGAGCCAAGCAGCAACCATCGCTTTTCACTCGCCAGAACATCGAGTTCCTCCCATCCGCAGGGCGGCTCGAATAATATAACGGTTGGTTCACTCTCGTCATCGAGTTTACCATGAGCTAACTCTTTTAAAACTATTGCATCTTGTATTCTCTTCAACCATTAAACATCTACGACTACTTCCATATTGAACTGTATCGAGTGAAGACTGGTGAGTAACTCGGTCAGCTCAGCAGCGTTCGCTTTATAAATACTGGATGAAGTGTATAAGGAGGATAAATAGTGGGGGCCCCCACCTGCGCCCCGCACCCGTGAGGTCCAACCAGTTGAGTAATTCGACAACCCTTTATTGATGATCGTAAAGGGTACTCGAATCATTCTTGACCTCTCCGAATCTGAGCAGAAGAAGGGGCAGTTTTATCGACTCCCTGATGCATACTGGTTGTTTCAGAATTCTGTGTTACAGATGATCCATTCACGTAGTTGCTTGACGTTCTTGGACGCACAGCGGTGAGACCACGCTCGGTGATTCAGACAATCCGTCTCTCCGTCTGACAAGTCACTCAAGCGAGGACATGTAAATTCCTCAATATTGATGACCGACCCAAAAAATGGTCGCAGCCATTTTTTTTGCTGCCCTTTCACGTATACGATAACGCGACGATTTTTACTGAGGTTTTTGATATTATCGAAAACTTGCAGATGCGACTCATAGGGTTACTGACCATGACACCAGAATAATCCATGGTAATGCATCTGGAGAAATATATTCTCAGATTTCGACTCATCATCAAGTTCCTCACACTCACAAGGGGGTCCAAACAGTACGACTGGACATCGACTATGACTTCCATATCGGAGCTTGTAGTTGTCCGGTCACCGCAAATGGATATTTGGTGCAGTTTGTAGTCGTGGGAATGGAATTACTGTGGATAGCAGACTTCCCGATTCCCTCTCACGCTACAAACAGTATCAGTTCACGGTTACTATTATTTTGCGCGCGGTCATCGTTGTCTGATTGCTGTTACTTGACAGCTGTTAGAGATTAGCAGAATTATTGTACAGACTTGGAAATGCATAAGTAGTCACTGGCTAGACGGGGCTGCAGTAATACCGGTTATCGATAAGGTAGATATCTGCATTACCGACTGAGGTAGGTAAAGTAGGTCCTGTAGTCGGTAAAGTAGAGCCGGTAATTCTGCTGAACCCGCCTAGCCCATACTACTCTCGACCTTCCGACGTTTGGGTATCAGTTCCACCTCAAGCAATTCGGGACGATTGGGAGCTGAATGCTTGGTCTTCGGGCATTCAGCGATTCGCTCCTTTGCTCGTGTCTTTAGATCTTTTTTGAGCTGCTCTTAAGAGCATGCAATCATCTTGCTAGCATGCACAACCATTGAGGAGTATTCTGTGCTACACGACACTTTTCAAACCGGTGCTCCTCCATCTTTTCCAGTTCCTTTCCTAGCGAGTCTATTCCATATTCGATCGCGCCGTTCTCTGGTTTGAGAAACCTTTACATGGTCTTAATGAACTGTCTCCATAGTCTTCTAGGAAATGATCAATACCTCCCTATATTTCTCCGATAATATTTTGGTAGATTTTGGAAAGGCTTATCAGCGCACCAATCATCAGTACTGTGGGATAATGAAACTACTTGGAACCTCTGAATTTTCTTGTTCATGCATGAAGAGTAGTAATGATTTTCATTCAATTATCCCTTTTTTTCTTTGCATATTATTCCCAAGACATCTCCGATTGTTCCCAGGTGTTTTAGTGTGAATCTTTGAACTCAATAGCTCCTTCAGTTTTCTCCTGCTTACTCATTCTTCCCGATAATTCAATATGTAGATCCTTAGATTAACGATTAGCAGGAACCACTCCAAATTGTGAATAACATCTACCAAGGGGTCGATAATAGCCAACTTTCGTTCCTTTCACTTCCTGTTAAGAATGATAAGACTACAACTAAGTTCGAGATTGTGCTCACTAATCACCGAACGAAGAGTGAAGATTCCTATTTTGATATAAACATTATGTACTACTTAGACGGAGGGTTTTTCTTGAACCCCGTATGATAAGGTATCGAGAATTTTTTGATAGGAACCGCGGAACATTGTATACGCTGAACTGTGATGCCTGTGCACACCGGAATTTATTGTGACCTCAAAGCTGGGCGGAGGGTATGTCGCCTAGCACATAACATTAATAAAGCATTTTACAAGGAAAATAAATTAGTGTTGGTGTGGCTTTCTATATGTAGGAAAGCGTGAGTTCAAGAAACTATTCTTATTTCTGACAGATCGCTGTCTTCAATCACAATAAACTAAGGATAGCTCCTGTACCCACGCAAATGGAATATTTGAGAATTCCTCCTTTCTTTTTTTTTTTTAATATAAAATCTGTCCCCATTTTTGTAATTTGTTTCGTGTTTTTTGAATTCAGAGAATGGAGAGGGGAAGATTAACCAAATATGAATTGGAATAGTGATCAACAAAAAAAAGTGGAGTGGTCGACATAGTCGTGGGGTTGTCACGGAGTGTTTTCATGGCTGATGGATCATTCTCTGCCTGAACCAATAAGAGGAGAATTCGAATCTGAATGACTCTGACGAAGGTTTGAATGTAGAGTCTCCTGTAATCAGTTCCATTGCCAGTGATGGCGATCCATTAGTACCGTCAACCGGGGTTACTTTGGGATACTTTCCAATTTTTTCGTCACTGTTTTCCCTGGTACTCGTAAACCCTACAATAAAACCTACCGTTGCCATACCGTTTGAAAGCTTGAACCTTCAGCATTAAATTGGCTCTAAGCAGACCTCAATGAACATTTTAGCCTAAGGTTGTGAGTATTTAAACTAATGTTACAAAGTTACCTGTCTTTTGGTACAACTTTGGAACGAAAGAAGTAATATCCTAGATCATTGCTACTTCATTCACGTGCATGGTCATAGAACCGACTCTGAGTAGTCACCAACTGATAGTGGAGAGTCGGAGTTTTGTATTGACTTTTCGTAGAGTTCCATTTGTCGATTCTACGTCTCATAATTGACGTTGGACTTCTCCAACGGCTTGGACTCCTTTGGAGACCACGTGAGCGACCGGCGCGCGCCATAGATGAGACCGTCCACGTCAATTTCAAATGGTTTCCTCCCGACATTTTTGATTTGCCTCCCAAAGTTTTTTAATCGATTAGATATATCGAAAAACGATTTTATAAATTTTTATTGGGCTAATAGTACTTTTCGACCCGGGTTTCGTACCTCCATTTCGGGCCCTGGGACCGATGGATTCCCGAGCGGAGCGAGGGAAGCCAGTCCCCCGGACCCGAAA
>JAPYYZ010008238.1:0-10749 GCA_030522705.1 Eretmocerus eremicus
AACTTTGCTTCAGTATTTTGCTTATAACTTTTATTTAACTCAACCGATTTCAATTTTTGAAAAAGCATCTGGAAGATAATCGAAAAACCTATCATTTTATTTGGTAGGAAAGAATCTTTGAGCCTCCTACGTGGTCTCAGAGTTCAAAATGCATGCGTAGAAATGTCACATTTTACAGATACAAACAAAGTCAGAAATAGTTGAAGTTCGTTATAAATGACTTTTTATGCGCGCATGCGTGTTTTTAGAGCTTTGTAGATGACTTTATTTGATAGTTGATACAATGACCTTTCAAATGAGCCCAGCTGGAGTCAATTTGAAGGAGTAGAACCGGAGATACGCGCGTTTAAAGCTTGGAACGGTCACCGAGCCTCCTCGGGGCTCACGGTTTTGGTACCTTGGATTTTTTGGAGGTAACGGTTCCAGCTATCGAACAAAATTACTTGCAATGCTTTGCAAGTACACGCATGCGCAGTAGATCTCATTCTCTGAAAGAAAAAGTGGTTTTAAAAAAATTGAACGCGTATTTGACGGCTTCCTGAACTTGGAAAAATTTTGAAAAAATGTGTTTTCGATGTAAAATAACTCATCAAACACATAGAAATAGGTTAGAAATCCATTTGAGGGAAATTTCGGGGAGTGATACGCATTTCACGCGTTTTTTGACTTTTCAATAGCACTAAAATATTTGCCAGAAGCACAAAATCCTCATAGAAATCTAGCTGTAAAAAAATTTTTACAGCTAGATTTCTATTTCACAAAGTGAAAAAAAATTTTTGAAAATTTTTGGAGACAGGGTCAAAAAAAATATTTGACATGCCATGATTTTCGGGCGTTTTGAACTCTGAGACCACGTAGGAGGCTCAAAGATTTCTTTCTAGCAAGTAAAATTATAGGTTTTTTGATTATCTTCCAGATGCTTTTTCAAAAATTGAAATCGGTTGAATTAAATATAAGTTATAAGCAAAATACTGAAGCAAAGTTTCATTTTTGGGTTTTTTGGTAAAATTACTTATAAGTATACGCCTAGCCGACAGAAAAAAAATTTTTTTGGCCCAATAAAAATTCATAAAATCGTTTTTCAATATATCTAATCGATTAGAAAATTTTGGGAGGCAAAACAAAAATGTCGGGAGGAAACCATCTGAAATTGACGTGGACGGCCTCAGAAGGAAAACGTGCCGATAGTACTCCTCTCATCTTAAAATCGCGATAACTCCACTCCCCGCCGTCGAAATGAGATGTGCTTTAGCTCGTTCTAGAGCTCTCTCAATTTTTCACTCGATGTTGTGGGTTGCAATTCTAATTTTGTCGATAGACGGTTTTTACCGAGCTCTCTCGGGTTGTTCCAAAGTTAGCCCACTTTCCAAAAATGTACCAACTTCTCAGTTTCTGCATTGCTACATCAACAGGAAGTGACAATACACCATTATATACGTTAAGAAATTTTCACGGACAAGTGAACTCTAGCGCCATTACCTGAGATTCATCCTAGAGTTGCTCGAGCTAGACCAATTGTTTTGAGTAACTTTTTCTCACTCCAAAAACAATTTTTCGAAAAAGTTCGTTGTAGATGAACAGCAAACAGCTGGAGAGACCCCCAGTATCAGGAAAGATGGTTCTCGTATGTATCTAACAGCAAGAATTGGTTATAATGCGATAGGATCATTTGCCTCGCTATGCACCCGCAAAGATATGCAACTCTTTCCCCGGTCGTTCCAAAGTTACCCCGTCTGTTCAAAGTAACCCTGGTTGGCGGTATTTGAAAAACAACACATGAGCCATCAAATCTAGACATGATTATATCAGCGAGTACCATTGATGAGTTCATTGGGAGTTAGTTAGATGTAGCTCCGAGAAACTTTGTTAAATTGTCCCACGTTTTCATAGGCAATTTCACATTGCAATTTTACACCGCAGAGATCGATCGTTCAATGATAGAAATCATGATTCGCATGAACATACAAATTGCAGTCAAAAGTTCTTAAAATCCACTCTTTCTCAACACTCTTGGATACTCTCAAGATCCATGCTACGCTTCAGACGAATAATAAGAGATATTATGGACGAATAAATATTTTTTTGTTCAGATTCAAAAATCCCACGAAAAAGGTTTCGTACTTTTTCCTACAAAATGACGCCCAACTTGAGTTGTCGATCAAAACAATAAGTCAAATTATCGAATCACAAGATCTTCTCACTTTTTAGATTAGGATTGTTCTAGTGAAATTCGATCTTGAGGAGCTCATTAGCCATATTTCTAGCGGACATGTACCAAAATGGACCTGTTCCTAAAAAGTTCAAAAAACCAGGTGATTTGACATGTTGAACGGTTTTGTTTTGATACATAATTCTTATTAGGCGGTATTATGGAGGAAAAGGCACTGAACCTTTTTTTGTAGGTTATTTGAATCTGAAAAAAAGGATTCATGGCAGTTTTCAAAATAATGGATATCACCAAGTTACGATAAAATTTCCCGTGACTCAATTCGTTTTCATAAATAACTCGGAAGCACGCCCTTGGAAATTTATGGTGGAATATTCGTAGAATTTCACGTGGAATTCAGCGTGGAATAACACATTTGATTCCGCTTGGAATTCTCCGTAGATTTTGCCCTGAAATATCATGTGGAATCCACGCAGAGGGGAGATTTTTAACACAGAAAAACATCTGCAACAAGTCGGGATCGAACTCAAAACTCTGAGCGTGGGAGGCCTGAACCATATCCACTAGGCCAGAGACTCCTTGGCTATCAATTGTACTATACTCTTACATGACTCATTGGCGTAATTCAAGTTGGGTGACTGAGATAAAAAATGTACTTGTAATCTATAAAGCTCGGTAAGGAAGGAATCACTGGACAGTTTCTTTGTTATCGAGCTTTTCTGAAACCAGCGACTCAATTCTCCAATTTAACTTACAGGTTCTAGTTTCAAATTTCTGGAGAATCATTACAGAAGTTTCAATAATAGCTACCATCGTTGGCGACATTATCTACCGTGTTCTTTCTATTATACTGAATGCTTTTGTGTGGACCGATGGCTTCCCTCTTCAATGTGAGTGAGTCTGCATTTCTTCTAGGAAACCTATCAGCCATGAATTCCTCATTAGAGGAAAAATACAAAATGTGAAACAGAAACCTAAGCACGCGTTTGAAGGTGGCGGTCACCGAGGGTCGCCCGATGCATTATGTGGAATCAGCGAGAACAGCCGAATCGCCTTCACATACAACCAGTGGAAAGATGGTTTGTAGACAGTTTCCTATCTCTCGAGTCAGTGTCATTGCTTGTTGAAGATAATGCAAGTGAGAAAATTCGAGAAACGTGAAAAAAATCTATCAATCAATCCCACACACACACAGACACACACAGTTTATTCATGCATTCTAAAGGGCCTTTGTGTATCGAAGCAAGAGAAAGCCACGAAGTCAGAAAAAGTGCAGAAAAGAGCAAGAGGGAGGGGGAAGACACGTGAGACTCGTGCGCCAGCGAAACAAGCTGCTAAATATCGGAGATGGCTGTTCGTGGTACGAGCCTAAATCAAGTTAACTGGCCACGACCGAGAGCTGCATAAGCTGGCTACGGAGCTCCTATCTTCGGATCGGATGCGCGGGCTTGAGTAAGCAATTGCGCGTGAAATGAAGGCGGCGACGCGTGGCAAGTGACAAGCGAAACGCTTGCTTGCATTTCTGCAGCTCTACATCTCTTGAACATATTTTTTGCCTGCCTGCCATCTCTCCCTTTCCCTCCGTCTCTTCCCGCGGAGCTGTTTCAAGTACCCCGGAGAGTAATTGATTGGTACTCATTTGCGCAGGATCGAGATATGATTTGTGATCAAGTTTGGTAATGTAACTACACTGAGAATTTTTTCCCACACTTGAATCCATCTTCTGGGTACTGAATTCTTCAAAAGTTGTGTGCCGGTCATGGGGAAATAGGCGGGTAGCAATGAGTGGGAGGATTGAATGATATTCAATTTGAAGAGTAAAGTTTTAAGGTAGCACCAGCGACCTGGTGTTATCCGTCGTAAACACTTGAGAATTTTATTATACATTTCTGAAGGTGGTAGAAGCTAAATACTAATTTGAAATATATAGGTTCGTGACTCAATTTTCGAGGAAAAAGTTCACGAAGAAATTAAGACTTCATATAGAATCTTATGGGATTTGATGATTTTTAGTTTATATCTCAGTCATTACACGTCATTTCGCTACCAAAAAAATCACATACTGTGCAGTTTCATTAGCCCGATGACATACCACGAAGAAAACATGGGTTGACGACTGATTTGATGAAGAAAAAAATGCAGAAGTCAGTGACTTTAGAGGAGCCCCGTGTCAGAGTTCTCTTGAATTCCGTGCCATTGAGTCTGGTGACCTCGTACTGCCCTAGAAAATTTCAGTATCATGGAAATACATGTTATGAATATGCTGATTTAGTTTTGGAACGATTGGTTACACTGAGGCCGAGTAAATAAATATTTTGGCTTTTCTCTAGATACGGCCCTGAGATAACTCTTAGATTCAGTTTTAAGCATGTTACGGGTTTGCAACTCAGCCCTTTCTTTATCAGATAATTGAAATAACCTCATAGAGGCGTGATGAGGTGAGTTCTGCCTTCCCCTTACAAGAAACACTTGACGTGACCCCCGGGGCCCCCCGCTAAGTACAGCACCCAACGCTGGTGCTATCTCTAATAGAGAGAAAGCGATAACACTGAAATTGTTGTGGCCGTTGATATGGCAACTTTTACAGTATAAAGTCGAAAGAATTCCTTGAAGTGGGGTGTGAAAATTCAAGCAAAAATGTACAGGATTCAATGGAGTTGATTCTCTCTACCGGAAAATCAATAAAGCTTGATCCTTATTGAAACGATGCAGAGAATTCCGTTCCTAAAACGTGCGAGAGACGTACATCTTCCACATTCAATTTCCCTGTCTCCCTTTACACGGCTTTACTCAATAACGACGATCCAAACAAAAAGTTTGACTTGCAGCTGTATTATTTATCATGTTCAAACTCATTTGGTTGCCACGCAAAGTCATGAACCTACAATAAGTCTAGCAGTGCAGAGGGTGTAATGCGCGTACACGCATCACGCGAGTACCGTTGAAGTGGCGATACACGCGCATCATATGCTAATCCATTAGCATGCGACAAAACGCTGCAGCGAATGCCCACCAATTTCCCGAGTCATCAATTTGCTGCACGCGCGCCGCAGCCGACTTTGTGCCTCCATACAATTCATACGATTCTCACCCCAGAAAAGAATATCACGCGTGCTGCGCGTATGTCGCTTGGAGGATACTTAGGTACCTGGCCGCTGACGAGACATGTGCGCAAGATGGTTTGGTGTCTTTGACCTTGGAGGGGGCAGAATTTGCGCAGAATCGATACGCGGAGGAGTTGAGCCATGCAAAGCTTATTTGCGCAAATTTACAGCCCTTTGCATTGGTATGTGAGTCGAGTTCAAGGTCTGTTCCGTTCACAGTCATCAGTCCGGATACTAGAACTTGTTCTAATTTAATCAATAGATCACAATTTTCAATAGTTATTGAAAAATTTCCCAGATGAGAATCTAGATTTTCTTGAATCTCCCAAGGAAAAATCGAAAATTTATAAAATTTTGGTCACAAGAGTTCATTGAGTCATGTGGGAATGAACGATAAATGGAAACATCGATTCCTGGAAAATCATGTTATGGATTTTGATGATGAAATGTATGGCAATGGAGAATTCTTAATGATCTCTTGGTGAAGCAAAATTCAGTCGGAATTAAAGCAACTCCGAACAATGGAAAACCAACAAGATTCGGATAATCAATAATTGTAATCATATAGCTGTACCTCAGAACAGAGAGCCTATGTCACTAAATCCTTCGGGATTTTCTGATTTCTTACAGGAAAAAGATAATTCCCAACGTTCTGGCCAATTCCATGTCCCGCAAGGTTGACACTCGAGTTGACACTATAGTTGTAAGTGCGCCGGGTCTGATGTCGAAGAAGTTCATTCCATGAGCAATTTTGGCACTATTTATATTGTTTCGATCTGCGAATGAGAACATATAGGGGCCAAGATTGCCAACCAAGTCCTTATATGTATCACTCAGAGTCAGCATCCAAGGCCAGAGCTTTGTCTTAGAAAAATTTACATTCGACAGATTGTGCGTATAGATATAAGATTTTAATTCTACGTCTCGGCACCTGCTCTTCCGAGCTCTATCCAGACGGTACCCATGTATGTCGGGTTGAGATAGGCTCAACCAGCGCGTCAGCAACTGTCAACTACCGATTTTACCTCGGTCAGGGGGACCTACAGTTTGAGGTGGGTTCCAAAGCACCGAGACCGCCGTAAAAAGCACGTGAGAAAAAATCTCAGTGGTGCCGGCCGGGATTCGAACCCTGCGCCTTCCGCGTGGGAGACCAAGGACTAGATCCACTAGGCCACGGCGGCCTTAGATTGTGAGTACAGTGCTATTTTGTTGGAGAACGCTCCTATCTTTGACAAACGCTGCGATTAAGTATTACAAAAATTTATCCATGTCATGTCAAACTGCCATCTCTAAATCACACGACCATCCAAAGCTCAAGGCTCTTGACGCTCAAACGAAGCATATCTCCCGCAGCTGTAAGTACATTAGTGGTCCAATCAAACGAACGCAGTACCCATCATCTCCAAGAAGTCACGGGGGAAATCTGGCTTAATCGACACCCCGAAAGTATCGGGTCATGCTCCAGCGCCTATACCACCGTCATAAACTAAATATACAACAACTCGCAATGAGTACATCCCATCGGGGGGTTCGACTAATGCGCGTTGGCGGGCAAGCGTACAAGCTTGTAAAGTCATACCAGGAACACGAGCCCGTATAGCCGCGATGAGCTCTCGTAGTGGCGGGGTAATTAAACGGGTCCCGGGCAACTTTCTGGGGAATCTGCACACGTGCGTAACCTTGCGCCAAAAAACGAGGGCTCTTACTCTTGGCTCACTCGATGAGATTTAGAGCCGTCTGAGCATTCGCGGCAGCTCGTAGCTCCTCCGTACAGCCCTTCCGTTCCCTTGGTGTTTCCTTTTTCCTTCCCGTGTCGCATGCGACGAGCACACGTTCCTCAGCCACGCAAATGGCCTGTCTAATTTGTCGACGCGCTGCGCTCGACTAATTCGTCTTATAGCTGCGAGGAGGACTTGGAGCCGAGGCGGCGTGCTTCTCTTCTGAGGTATCGCACCGTGTTCCGCATTAGCGCTGTTCTATTTTTGAGGATCGCGTTCTTTCGAGAGACTTTTGGCTTGTCTGTCTATTTGTGGAGCTGTCGATCAATTATCAGTAGTGTATCGGTTCAACGATAGCTCAAAATTTCGTAATTAAACGTTTCTGTCTGGTCCAGATTCTGCTTTCCTTGTTGTTTTTCAAATTTGGAAAAAAATTTGGAGCTCAAGATTACTGCGACGATGGAAATTGATGTAGGTCGCACACTTTGCGAAAGAATGCAAATTTGTATTTTTCTACATGAAAGTGTCAGTTATTCTCGTCTGAAATCACTAATTTGGATTCTGCTTAATTAAATAAGTAACCATGGATTTCAGTGGGACCCACCAAGTAACTCCCATCGCATACAGAAAAATCTGACTTTTTATATGGTTAGGGGGGGGGGGGGGGGGGGGGGCACAAGAGGGGCCAAAAAAGTTGTTTGATGTAGAGGGATATCTTCTTGATAATTGGTAACATCAGAATCAACCATGGAGAGTAATAAAACCAACGCCTGTGTCGATTTTAATCGCAGAAAATCAAATTTGGTCGAGTGCATGGAGCACTGCCATGAACTTTCTACCATGGTGTACATTTTCTACGAGAACTCGCACATAAAGATGTTTCATAAATAGAGTCGCGATAACATCACTCATACTACAAAATTAAAGGAAATAAATTAAATTTTATAAATAAAATAATTTTTTTATTTTTCTTATCATATCTTATTTGCGAGCTATTCTAGCTCCTTAGAGTTTTTAGGATACGTCGAGGTAAAGAAATGATAGAACAAATGTTGAGCAGTGAAGAGTTGTTCCCCTAAATTACAGTAGAATCGAGTTTCTGAGGTCTAACTCATCTGAAATGAAGCCTATTTTAAAACTGGCTTGTACCTATCATCTTGACATTATAATCAACGAGTAAAAGTTGAGGTCTAATAAGCTATTGGATGTGTCTGCATCTTTGGGAGCGCTTTATAAATCCAATGACGTGTGAAACCCACTGGTGAATCGGTTCCAACGTAGTGGACGTATTAATTAGCTCTCTCTCTCTCATCATGCATATGCCATAAATTATAACTCAAGTTTCCCGATAATTATTGGGAAAATCAAGTAGAAGTAGACGTCTCGTAATGGCGTGGAGCAAAATTTTGGATGAAAAAAATGGTAAGTCTACTCTTATGGAAGACAAATAATGAAGTCGTGGATTCGAAGACAAAAAATTTGGTCCAGTGGACATACATCGATAATATCAGAATTAAATTTATATACGTTACAAGATTCTAACTGATGCTGACAGGTGTTACGAGTCCGAAAACTACACATGGGGTGTATCATATCCCACGCCACTCGCGATTGAATTCAGCGCTAGAGTCGGAAATCGATAATCTTGGGTCATCTGTAATCTCTTCAGAGACAGAACTGTACAGCTGTATATATATCTCCTAGGCAATTCGTGATTGCGCCAGTTCGCCTAAATCAATTAGTGAAGGTATATTTTTAGACGGGGTGTAACAAGCCCCGTGTAGGATCAACGTGGCCAAATTCGGTTTCTGTTGACTTCAGAGTTAAAAAATACAACGAATCATTCTAGTGGAATAGAGACTCTTACCTGATCATTGCGACCCTTTGAGAGTGAGCTTTTCACATCCTCGCAGATTCAATGGTAAAGCTTTTTAACCCGGGCACATGAAAAGAAAAAACAGAACAAACCCTGGCACATCAAAATATGGAATCTGGACTGCGGAATGTCGTCAATTTTCTTGCCACGCTAAATCTAAATAGTGTGTCGATTTCACTTTAAAAACGATCAAATAAAATTATGTTAATTAAACTTCGTGTATATCAAAGAGAGTCCTCGAGAAGACAAAAATATAGGTCCAGAAATTATTTTATTCTCCATGCATTGGGCAACTTATGCAAGTCTTGAAATGATCGTGGTAATGCTCCATATTGAAACAGACATTTGAAGCAATACTTTATGAATTCAAGAGTATCGAAAATCATCATCTCTCAAAACATTAAAAAATCGACTCACCCTTTCCTTTCCACAGACCTTCCATACAATTTCAAGTGCAGTAGTTACTTTGCAGAGCTAATTCTCATTATCGATCTTCCTGCATTCTGAGTGAGATCAAGCATGATGCCGCAAACATCAAACAAGGTAAATCAGCTACTGGTACCATGTCGAGTGCGAGCGTCGCACATCCGTCAATTGTCGACGCATCATATTCATGATGTGCACGTATATTTATAGTGCGTCAAAGGTGGGGGGATGGGCTGATTGCGAGTCTCGCGTGACGTGGATATAGGATGTGCGACACGTCCGTTTAACTTTAGAAGCGCAAGCCGGACTGCCATCCGTTAAGGCCTAATTAAAACCGCCTCTTGCCTCGCTAACGAGCCTATACACGAGAAAGACCCTCCTCGTGAGCTACCTCGACTCTTGTGTGCAAGTCGAGCACTGACACGACCACGAGACAAAGGGTAACAAACTCCTGACGATCTTTGTCTATTCTCGTATCATCGCTCAAGTAGCTATTACATAGTAAGCATTTGTATGTCTTTATCCTCCTTCTAAATAGCGAGGGTTGAACTATATTAAACCGGATAAATTATACCTACTCAGCGTAAACTACAAAAACTTCAACAATTCCCCCACTCTGAAGAAATTGAAACTGGTAGCCATGGTTGAAGATGTTTAGAAGTCTAGATGAACTACTATAGTTCATCCAGACCTTTCCTCAGTTTTCGTGTACATATCATGTGATGTTTTCACTTTGAATAGTTCACAATTGAATCCACTGGATATTTTAATTGTAATAATAATAAGCGCTTCAAGAAAGCTAGAGTTCTTTGATATTTTATCATGTGACATGATCGTCCATGCCATAATCACATATTGAGGGTCATAAACAATGATTCGTTACAGTGTTGGATTCCATGATGCAATGCATTTTTGAGCGTAGATCAAAATCTGAATCAATGTTCAACTAAATATTCTGTGAGTCTTCAAGGTCAGGCAATAATGCATTCGAATCATATTTTATATCCAAACACTAAATTCTACTTAGGGTAGTTTACGCTCAATGTATATTCTATACATTGTTACTTCGAAATGTGTGTGCGCTGCGATGAATATAATGACGAGTTGAAGATGAAAAGTGCAACGAACGACGCTCAGTCATCTGCTCTCAGAGCATGATGTTTGGTTGAATTATTCAAATACTCATCTACATATAAATACATGATATCTAATGATCTCGGTCTCGTATCTAATTGTGAAAGAACGAAACAGGGTTTTGATCAAATAATTGTAGAAATCAATTACAGCTATTGTAAATGAATACTATGGTCAATATGCACTGAATTCCAGGATTTACTGTACTCGTATCAATATCTTATCGTGAAATATTGACACATTTTCGTGTCAACATTTGGGATGCAATGTTGGAATACTCTATTATTCATGAATTACAATGAGCTATATTGTGATGATTCATTT
>JAPYYZ010008239.1:0-13360 GCA_030522705.1 Eretmocerus eremicus
CCCGAGGATCCTTCGCCCCTCCATTAAGAGCCGATGAAATTTTACACATCAGTTGATATCATTTTACCATGGAAATTGCTGGTCTGACGTTCCAAGTCTCGTAAATTACTCATCATATTGTGGCCTGTAATTCAACAAGTACTTATTAGAGATTCTTCATTGGACTAAATCTTGTGAATAAAGGATCCAACTTTCCTCGAAAAATATGGTCTCAAACTCGTTGTTCCGATGGACTATATAAGAATCTTGAGAGGACCTTTGAAAATGCATAAAAAAGACTCTTACTTCTGCGAGCCCGTTGATGACTACATACTAGCTAATTGACTGGTTTGTTACTCTCGACATCGAATGAGTTTTTCACACTCTGATCAAGTCTTGCTCGCATTTGGACGTCCTTCTATCGCAATATCGATTTCAAAGCTCTGGACGAGTTTTCCCCAATGCACCCTTGCTAGCACACCTCTCTCATACAACACAGAGCAACGCGACACTCCAAGGTGTAATTGAAACGCGTGCTTGAAACGCGTGCGACTGATCCCCCGCGATTTCCGCCCCTGCATATCCTGGCTCGCACCTCACCGCACGAAAGAACCTCCTTCCGACACTCGTCCGGGTCGAGATCCACGAGGCTGCCAGCCCACGCGACGCGAAATTTGCGCTGTCGCAAGCGTTGCGAACACGTAAACGTATCCGTGTCCTTTCGCGAATCGGAGAGGTGGAGCGATCTCTCGAGCGCGTCCTGCAAAGCAAACGAACCGGACTGCTGGGTGGCCGCGCGCAGTCCAGCGCGGAGCGTCAGCCGGACCGGAGACGCGGTCCTCGGTACGAGCCGCGCGCGGAAGTGGAGAACGCGAGCGGTGAACCGGGAACCGGGCCCCCGGACGCGCCGCTTTGTTTGTGTTCCCGCGGAGCTGTGCTGCGGTCTCGCGGTCAGCCGCCTTTTGTTCCCCGCAGTGTGTGTGTGCTGCGGACGGCGCATCGAGGTAATACGCGACGGGGGTATACCCGAGCAGCGGACCTCTTCCTCCCCCGATTGCCCGGTGGTCGCGGCTTGCGGTCGCGGCGAGTAGGTAGTAATTGCCGCGCGAGCGGAGGTGTTTATTGGAGCCCGAGCTTGCGGGCTTGCGCGGGCCCCGCCGCGAAGCGACGCTCGAGTATGAGCGCTAAGTGCACGCACGATGTTGGGGCCCCGATTTTTTTGTCGGGAGCGCAGTTGCGAGGAGAAGCGGTTCGATGGCAGAGCTCGAGAGATACGATAGTTCGATGAGCCACGGGATATTGGGAGCTTTTTTACTTGACCGCGACGACAACGAGCATCGCGAGGAATCTTGGTTGCCGCTTCATCGTTACGATCGGCTTGGCTGACACGCGCTTCCCGACCGGATGCATAAGAAATGTATGATCTCATCGTCTTCCTTGCTTGCGCCGAGACAACTCATCGATCTCGCTTGAAAGCAAACACGTGTAATATCGTTATTCCCCCAGAACTGAAAGTTAAAGAAGATCCTAAATCATCGTCCTATTTGTTTTGAATTGACAGTATATATTCGTGATTTAAAATTTTCTTAGATTGAATGTTTCCTTTGACGAATGAAATAGAAAGTGTTCGGGAAAAATCTTACGTAAAGTATGCGGGGATCTCTTGTGAATACAGATATCGAGGCCTCAATATACCAAGTGATCACATCCGGAATCCAATGCAGTATCAATTCATAACTTTCCATTTCCGTCTTCTTACATATTCCAACAGGACCGTGATACTGGCGAGTTACCGAATCCGATCGAGTAAAGTCATATATCGTTCGATTATATTAATTATCCATTAAAATTACAAAGTCAATCGTTGCAAGTTGTAATTTTACCATCAACCGCTCTATGAGATTTAGGATGCCAACCTGCTCTTGAAAGCGTACTGTCATTTTCACGGTTTTTCTTGAATACTTGCAACTAAATAAGATGTTGACAGAGAAGATGGGATAATAGTGCCAGTTGCAATTAATCAAGTATACAAACTTGAAGTTTTATTACCGAGACCTATAATTGCATGTCACCTAAAGTGATATATAATCACGAGGCGAGACAGGCTGTCAAAACCAAAGATACTTTCATCGTGGCATTCAAACGCTATCTGGCGCGCGTTGCCATTGCTTCGGCGCGTTGATTCGGAAGCGAAGCAGTGAGAAATGAGACACGTTGAATTTTCATGATGGTGAAATAGCGGTAAGATGCGGTTACCCGCGGCTTGTCGTGATAGTTCACGGTATACATGAGCACAGAGCGCATAATCTGGGCAACCCAACGGTTAGAGAGATGAGGTCGATCCGCTCGATCGGATACTCTGCCGGCATACCTATACGTTCGCGCGTTCAACAGGGTCACGCGTGCTTCTACAACGCGCCGCTCTGATGTTTTTGCACTCGCGTTTATGCTAAGCTGAGTGTACTCAAGTCCGCCACCCCTGTGATCTCGCGGAAACGCGCGCCTCTAGGCCTCGCCGCGTAGTTTTCAGCATTTGCTATGTAGGAATAGAGCAACAAAGTGGTTTGCACCGACCCGCAATTATTGTATGTGCGGATCCGATGGATTAGGTTTTTGAAATATTCAATCTAAATGCTTTGAAGTGTTTCAAACTTTCTAATACATGCGTCAAAAAATTCAACTCATTGTCAGCCAATCTCATCGGACTTCAGGTCATTTGGTTATATCGATAGCTCAGAGTAAAAATCAACTATCTAAGATCGCCAGTGGAGGAAGGAACTACCTAATATCGCTAGTGAAAAAAGGAATCATCTAAAATTTTTCGTCAAAAAGGACATGTCTAGAATTTTTTGGTCATAAAGAAACTATCTGAAACTTTTGGTCAAAAAGGAACTATCTAAATAGGTGGTTCCTCTCAAAATCTTGTACGATTTTGGATAATTCCTTTTTCACCAGAATATTTTAGACAGTTCCTTTTGACCAAAAAATTTTACATAGTTCCTTTTTGACCAGAAAAGTGTAGAAAGTTCCTTTTGACCAAACATTTTCAGATAGTTCATTTTGAGCAAAGCATTTTAGATAGTTCCTTTTTCCACTGGCGATTTCACATAGTTCCTTTCTCCACTGGCGATTTTAGATAGTTCCTTCTTACTCTGGGCTATCAATTGTCCCCACAACACCTTCGATCGTAGGCGGACAATTGAAATTTCTTCTCACCTACTCTAACATAGCCCATGATCCATCGATAGAGTAATGATGAGACGTGACATTATTTCGTGCAGTCCCTGACCGTGTCCATATAGGGATAGTGAAATTGGGAACACCCCTTCTCAGCGAAGCGGAAAAGTTACTTTTCGCAAATCAACTATCTGTCGGTTTCAAATCGAGGGTGGCGAACTTCAATACACGATCGCCTCACATTTTCGATACTCTATGCGTGCACGCGCCGAACGCGATCTTCGTACGCGCAGCCCCACAAACGAAGACGGTTCACACTCGCGCCGCGGCCGTTTAAGATGTCGGTGCACATTTTGGCGCTGCGAGATCGGTATCGCCGCGTATCCGATCTACATGTCGCGGCGTGGCGTAGGTGTACGCTCGTTATATGGCAATGCAACTGCGCTACAGGCATCGGTACCTATACTCGCACTCGCGTTCGGCTACACGGCAGCTCCACATTACGGAATTCGTATCCCGTTACGAGAGGATATAGCTGCGGAGAGCGCGGATCGGCACCGCCGCGGGACCCTATAACTCCCGCATCTCGGCCGGCCCGTTCTGCGCTCGCGATTCCGCCTGCGATGCACTCTGGTCTCTCGCCGCGTTCTTTATGGGGTCACAAATCAAATGAGCCCTGCTCGCACGATTAAATATCGATAATTACCCTTACTCGCCTTTACCAATGTCGTGGAGTGAGTGCGGTACAAAGCTTTCAAGCTCGGTATTTGACATGTCGTCGGACGCCACCACGAATGACCGGTATGAATTCGGAATCTCTTACAAACCTCAAAGTTTGCGTTGCTCCACACGGAACTCACTGGAGACTGGACCAATTGCTTTGATCCAGCAGACTGAATTTGCATTGCTGAAGTTCTGAAATTTGTCGGAAGAAAAACTATCAATGGAGCCCGGAGAGTGGCGCAAACAATTTAAGTATAGCTAACACCTATGAGTTTCATGAGGATTGGCTTCTCTACTTATGAATAATGCAATTCTTAGTGTCGAGGGTTGGTCAATTCCCTGATTCGGAAGGATGTTGATTTATAGAATATCTCGTCAAAGCATGGTAGTACAATAGTACAATACAGTACACTATCGTGCAGTTTGGAATCACGACCTAAATATACATAACCTACCTCTAATAATTGTATAAATACTCGGAAAAATCTCCACCCTCGCTTTACTCGAATTGTCCTCGTAACAATTTTTCTCGCCGCCTCCTCTCAATTTCTTTACCGTCCCAAGTCACCAATTACTCAATCGTGCTTGCACTCGTCGCGCTTTTGCCACGGGCGTTGTTTGGGCATGACACGAACGATCGAGAAGTCGACGAGTCGATTATTCGTGTGTGTTATGGTCGTCGTACCTCTTCGGCACGCGTTTACAGGCGAGACTCAAAGTCGACGCGTAATGAGGCTCATGACGAGCGAGAACAGCACTCGCTTTTCGAGAACACGCAACAGGCCGTCAGCAATGAAAGGACTCTTGGTGCTTTCTTCATACTTGGCTCGCCGCTCTCATCGTTGGGATAGATATTTGAATAGCTCATTTGTACCTCTTGCCATCCCATCCGGTGCACAGGATGTGCTCGTAGATAAACACACGACTCCATCTCGCATTGGTAGGTTTTTTTTCGTTCATTCTCTCCCACGCTCGTTGCGCGTACTTTCTCCATTAAAAGAACGTTACTTTCATTACGCTCGCGCGGCGCAGACTCGCAGTGCGAACTCGCGGGGGCGGCTAATATGGTTATAGCGAGAAAGAAGAGCATCTCCGTAAACGTTGTACGGTAAACAGCCAACTCTTTCATTGCTCGAGAATCACTCAGGAAAAGAAATTGTATGCAGAATGTGATCAAGACCGTCCGTCAATCAACATGAGTTGCGGCAACTGCTCGCGATTCGATTCGATATGCAATCAGTGTTCGATAAAAAAATACTCCTGTGGAGGTGAATTCGTTTACTAATGTAACGCATCAGCGAGACTCATCTCCTTTTTGTTTTGTCGATCCTTTCCAAGATCAGATTTGGTACATCGTTATCAAATAAATCGTAGTATTGACAGCCGTAAATTTTAGCTGACACGTCTTTCATTTTAGGACAATTTGTGTCGGGTCTTGAAACGGACATCAACTACCGTTTTGGACACAACTCTTTTGGAGTACCGAAGAAAGGGGAGAGAATATCTTCGAAAGTTGATCGTGATTGATTCTTGTAATGGGCAACTGATACTTCGCCGAGATTATGAGCACGCATTCAAATTCTGACACACCTCTGTATGAAGAGTGAATAATAGCACTCGGAATAATTGATAGTTAACTTGAGTGAATACTCGATCGTAGGCCGATTTTTCGAAACACGCGCAGCAGCTTGCGGAACCGTCGCCGACATACGAAATCATTTGTCCGTGTCAACAAGGAGAAGAGCTTGTGAGAGGCCGCTTATGGAAGTCGTTCTAATTCATAAGCGTCCTTTCGAGCAGGGCGGACTACTCCGCGTTGAGAAACTCGTTACAATCGAGGCCCCGTCGATCAAGTGGGCAACGCAACGGTTGGACAATCGAACTTCGTTCTCCGAAGCCGAATTCGTGCTTTCTCGTTCGGATGCGCGTTCTTCGGATGCATCTGGCCCGCGGTGCGAGGTAAAGCGCGTTGCGGAACGAATCGGCCTTCGCCCCGCACGCGGTGAATAATAACGAAAAACTGCCCGCGGCGCGCACATCGGCTCGCTCAAAACAAAGGAAGAGAAAGGACAGTCCCTGCGCGATGAAATTTATAAAGCGGGCCATCCGTCGCAGCTCGATCGTTCAAATTCAGCCGCGGGCCCCGAGCTGTGGTCAAGAGTCTTGGCTCGAGACGCGCTCGCGACCCTGGTGACGCATCGCCGCGCGGACCTCGGGCTGCGCGCTCTGGCTTTTGATTTCGCGGTCGCGTTTATGTGTTGTATTGGGTGAGGCATCCGTCAGACGCCTTTATACGCAAATTGCATACGAGATTTCGTGTTTCGCGATTTGCACGGACGACCGTAGTGGGTGGAACACTTGAAGACGCTCGGTTGGCGTGTGAACTAAAAGAGCGCGCCGGCCCGAAAGCTCGAGAGCTTTATTCGCGCGCGCTCGCGTCAAACTGCATGCAAATCAACGTCCTCGGGCTCAGCTGTGCGATTGATGGACTGAAAAGAGCGGAGAAAGAGAGAGAGAGGGAGGAGAGTTGGGATTATGAACTTGCGGGCGCCTTCGGGCTGATGTGTTTAATATTGCCGCGGAACTCGAGTGGAAAGACGTTTGCTGTCTTGCGCGCATTTCAGTTTGTTGTTCTTGCGTCTCCATTTAAATCTCTCTTGATTGAATGAATCATGCAGGACGTTGGACCAAAGTTGAATGCCGAGGAGTGGTTACGAAGTGACGCGAGTCGAAAATATCATTATAATGCTCATTTCAAATGCTGACCAGATCCAATCAGTGTGTGAATCATCAAGTAATCGCGGATGAATCGATGGGAATCTCGTAGACGCTGTGTGGTTGCATAATTCTCTCTCGCGCTCGAATTGTTTTGAATGTTTTGAATCGGCGCGTTTTTTGATCGATTGTCCATTCGCTATTTTTTTTTAGTCGACTTTCATTCAGTATTACATGCAACAAGTTCTACGAGAATCGACGAGAATCTAACGTAACACGAAAATTTTGAGCACAAAAAACGTCGAGAGACTCGAGATGGAAAATGCACGTTCAATAATCGTTCAAATTTTATATGCGAAAATGAATTTGACGAAATCGGAATGTCTTCAATTTAGTGATAGGATCTCTTATAAAATATAACTGCATAAAAAGTTATTTTGCTTCAAACTCTCAAGCAATCGCACTTCAGACGGTAAAGGCCATGCGGTGGTCAAATTCATACACTTTTTGATGACCAATCGCATACACGATTTGAATTCAATAGATGTGCGCTTTAGCGAGGATAGCGTAGCTAGTCGAGCAAGTTTCACCTTGTAATTAATTAGAGCTTTTCAGTATCTAAAAGCGCGCCTAAGATTAGATAAATATGACTCGAAGATAAGAGAAATGATATCTTCACACTGCGCACTGAATCACTCTGCATTGTTATCGCACAGAATCGTAACTCGCATCATATACGGTTTATCGTTTCAGGCGCAACACAGAATTGAACAATTGAAGAAGGCGACCGACAGAATTCAAAGGGAAATCGAAGAAGTCACAGAGAGGGAGCACGAGCTTCGAAATGTCGGCAGCATCAAAACCATATCAGACGAGACGGTAGATTACAAGGTAAGCGAAGCGGCGACAACGAGCAATATGACTGGCGCGTGGGTGTTAACATCTCATTATCGATGCGTGAGCTGATAGTCGTGTTCGATAAGCTCTTTTGATATTTGTCGATTGTCCCGAAGTACTCAAGCGTTTTTTCAATTTGGATCAGAATAACTGCTTTGCATGCAATAACAAACATTTTTTTGACATTCTGTGCGTGGGACTTGCGTTTGCGCACAGGTTGGCATATTGTCAAAAAATGTGGTTCGATGCACGGGTGCAAGCCTGTCTCTTATTTTCTTGTGTTGAACTCAGATGCGAAAAATCTTTTCACGCCCTTGTATAAAGATTATACTATTATTTGTCTTCACGAGTCTAATCGAAAATTTTACGATAATTTCTCATGAATATCGCACTAAAATTCAGATACGCTCATGGTCTGCATTCTGCGCACTTTCCAAGCGAAGAATCCGAGCGCTGCCTTCATTCAGGAAATTTGAACAAGATTGCAATTCTCGGACTAGCATGCAAAATGAAGTGGCTACAACATAAAAAAGAAATTACGGGCCAGCATGTTTTGGAGCATGCAAATGCAAGTAGATCACTTAGGACGACGAGTCTTGGATTAACGAAACCGCATGATCTCATAGAATTCTCTGATATTATGGCTTGAGGTGTTATTGGGTAGCAGCTTTCCGTTACTAGGCACACCTTTTTCGGTGATTTTGAATTATGGTGAATGAAACGCACCAGTTCAACAAATGTAATTTTTCAAGCCAAATTCTTGGTTAGCAAGAACGAAGTGGCGCGCTTACCGGTAGAGAAAAATCCACCGCAACTCGCGTGGGTGATGTTCTTGACATCCGCGCTATCTTGGACCGCAGAGTGCAAGCACGCGAGACCATACGCGCGTATAGTAAGTGCGATAAAGCGATCAATTTGTCAGGTGGGTAGGTGCACGTATTCGAGTGCACATTGTTTATCGCGTCCTGCGTTGGCTCTCGCCGCGCGTCGCAAATTTCCACCAGATTGATCGTCGCGCCCTATCTACCGACTCGCTTTCATCCCGTCCATAAAGCGAGCTGCTCGAGATAGAGCCTGTACTCGCGGACTTGTCGCGCATGATAGCCCGTACACCTCTAACGAACGGCCAGTGGCCTCGGCCCACGCGCTCAAGGCCGCGACGAACGTGAGATTTTCTGAGTTGCACAGCGCGCGGCTCTCGCATCGTAAATTGTATATCGTTACATTATATATCCGCAGGTGACAAAGCCGGCGAACCGATATGTTCTGCGTATCGGTGATACACAGCCTCGCGCGATCGCGTACAATGTATATAAATTGTCGCTGGAGCGAGATATTTCATTATGCCGCGCGTGGGCGAGCTGGTTCTGCAATTGTTTGCACCTGAATTCTCTATGGAGGTGCTGCCGCTTGATTACTCGAGGCTTTTCGCGTCCTGGTATCATTCCGTACCTCATTGCAAAAGACTCGCTCGTAGGGTACGGAGATGTTTTTGAGACTGTGAGAGATTCTGCATTTTCTGCGATGGCGAGGGGAAATTGAGATAATCGACGCTGATCAAGGATAATGTCAACGTGAGTCACGAGCAAATTTTTGTCAGCCTAACAACGGCATGCAGGATGAAATTTTTTTCCTCTACTCGCGTCACGCTGCCGCTCGTCTTGTGCGATTCTGGAGGTCATTATCTGAACCTAAAGCATTGCATTTTCATAACGAGCAACCTGCATGCCAGATCCTTGAACACGAGAAATTGTTGGTTGCGTTCAAATCTGAGTACAAGTTGAAAATACTGTAATGATTAAGCAAGGTTGACTTTAATTTCAACGATATTAGTGTACAGACTCTACTGTCTTTAGTCTATAAGCCATTAACCCAGGTTTCAAGAAATTATACCGTGCTTTTTCAACATTGGCCATCGAAGACATTTCCCACCGTTTCCATTTCTCCAACTTTATCATCATAATAATTATCAGCCATGAATCATTATCTGAAAATTTACTTACATACCACATTAAACTATTCAAAATTTTAGAGCTCGGCGTAATTATCAATCCAGAAACTGCACTCGATACGTCTCATTCTATCGCAAGCACCCGCGTTTTCTAATGCCTTACAGCACATGTGCATAGATTTCATCTGCATAGGTACTTTAATTCACGATCCGTTATCAAAATGACTTGATTATCAGAGAACTCGGTCTTACGGTCGGAAAATGACCTGCTTCTCTTTCATCAGAGCTTCCCAAGAGCATAACAACAATCGCCGACTCGTTCGCAACTGTTGGTGCTTCCATCCGTATAATTACAGCTTACGCTAGGAGAGCGTTCCTTTCCAGGCTGTACACATATACAATATGGATGCGAGACCGACAATGAGTAGCGGATTCTGGTGCTTAATCTCAGGGATGAATTTACTGTTGTTTATGTGAAATATAATTTTTCTATTCTTTCAATTTACGTCAAGTATTTTTATGCTTATTTTATAAGATTCACTTTTTCCTGTTTGATTCATTCCCGAGAAAAAGTGGATACAAATTTTCTTATGCTCCACCGCTCCTTTTTTGAGATTGTAACGTAAACTCTTCTAAATTTTCAGAAAACGACACAACACATGATCTGAGTTCGTCTCGGTGTAGTCTTGATTTTTGAGATGGAACATGGTAATATACCAAGACTGGTCTTGAGCTTTCTGAAAACTGCAAACTTTTCCTTCGCATAGAAATGTAGGATATAAGTGATCGCATCATTACGACTATTTCTTACACCAGGACAAACTTCATTTCAAATTCACTTCATCGGATAATCTTTGAGCATGACGAATAGATAAAATACACCGAATTGAATCTTCTCCCTATTATTTACTTGACCACCATCTCAAAAAATTTTGTGATCGTGTCTCGCTTTTGCGCAATGATATGATAGTCTACTCATGAATCGAACGGGAATATCAAGCGGCAAGCCCGAATAATAAAATACGAATCTAGAAATTCTGGTTGCACTTATAATTTATATATGCATATGCACGTACCTGTGAATAAATACTGTAATGAAGAGACGAGGAAGTAATAAAATCACACCAGTGCATATCCCGGAACTGAATAGAAAGGGTAATCGAGAGCAGTTTCGCCTCATCGTATAATCGAGCAAGCGCCTGGAATATCGGCTTATTTAAGGCATTCATGTAACTGCTCTTGAACGTTCATAGTGAGATGACGTATTATTATACTTTCCTCTGCACTTATAGTTTGATCGCTAGCCTTTAAATCCTATCCCTTCAACTTTGTATGGGATATTGCATTAAAGCTCGTTATTTTTGTTAGATATTCTTGCCAAAAGATGAATAAATATCACTAGTTAATCAACTTGATAGATAAATGGAAATGGCATAAATGATTTCTACAGAGTGATCATTATGACATTACTTCTCCTCTTTTGAGGCTTTCGGTCATTTTTTCTGTTGTAAGTTGCAGATCAGTCATCGCCATTCCACAAGTGCTGATTGATGTAGTTTTCAACTATTATGAAGCAATATTTCTCTTCTTTTTATCGCTTCGCATGGATGGTGGAAGGGTATGAAGGCGGAAAAGAATGGCGTAGATGTGCTAACAGAGACGATGGCGTAGAATCAAGGGAATCTTCTGATAAGTAAATTATTAAAATATTCTCCACGCGAGACAAGTGCATCAGATTGACTAGTTTTTCCAAAGGAGGCCTTGCGTGACTGGGGGTAGGGGTTGCATTTTTATCTGTTTGTGGATACTTTATGACAGCTGGAAAAATGTCTTAAGAGCAAAACAAGGTTTACATATTTCAAATGATTAAAACTCGAACTAGGGATGGATTCCAATATAGAGTATATTGATATGTATGTACGGTATCTAGTATATAGTATCCGTCACACGCATGAAATGAATATAAATTTTTTTTAATTACTAATGCACATAATATCAGAGGTCGGACAGAGGAATCAAAAGACCTTTCCCAATACCATTTCTACATATTTGTTTTGCTAGAAGATCAGTGAATTTATTGACCGATAGTTCCTTTTGGCGAGGAATCAAGGACAAAATCCAAGTTTGAAGCTTCGAATAGAAGCTCTCTGATTTCGAGAGAAATGTACCGTAAGTCTTCAGAAGAAGAATTTGATGAAAATCATCCCAGTAAACACTTTTGAAGTCCAAATAAATATCAGAAGGTGTATTATTGTTATAAATAATAAATTAAATGGCTGGTTTGAGATTGTAGACATTGGCAGCGAGAATGAACTCACTCGCTTGATATTACTCACGATTTTTACCATTTTGTAGCTGGCATATGATCTACAAATGGTACCCAATGAACTCACTCCATCTACACAAATAAACGTATCGAATTGCTGAATTCAGATATTCCAATTCGGTTGATCAATGTGCATTGATCCCTTCTATTCATCAGGCCAACGCTGGTCAAATTCTCAAGTACGCACGCTGTTCTCAAATAACTACACTCCGAGGCTAGGATGAGAAGAAAGATTGTGAATCTGGGGTCCAGACATCTTCATATGTTGCTGCGACAGTTTTCACATACGAGCAAAGATTCGAATGCTCGAAGCTGTGTCCGCGCGTGTAGATCTCTTGATTGGTGCGAGCGTGAGCGCAATTCAGGATCGGGCCGTCGGCGTTTGTCGTCGCAATCGGCAGTAAATCGGCACTGTCCCCCAGTCGATACGATCAGATCCGGTGAGATGCGGCAAGCTCGTCGCAGAAGTCAACTATTGAGCCGACGACGTTGGCATTCTTTTCCCACGACGAGCGAGAAATCGCGCGCCGAGGGAGTCGCCCTACCCTGCAAACACATCAACGGGCCGCCTTGCAGACTACCTCGCAATTGCAACGACCGCGTGATCCTTATATACACACCCAATGCGCGCCCACGGGCCACGATTCGAAATACAAGGCATGCACGCGACGAGAGCAGGTACGCGTGTACCTTGAGCGGATACGGTATCGCAATTATGACGGACGTGCCGATTCCTCTCGCTAATAAAAGAGGCAAGAAACTCTCGCCGGCGCGGCCCAAGCGGAAGCTAAAACGCGACGATGGGTCGCGCCAAAGCTCGTGTCTTTGGAGAGCCGTATGCGGCGGGTGGCCCCGTAACAATCGCGTCTCCTCCACGGGCACTGCAGCAAGAGCTAGAATTTTCAGAAATTCCTGTGCGCCCCGAGGAGATCCTAAGGCCTTTCCCTCGACGGGGAATTCGTGCCGCAGATACGGGCCCCGATAATTCCGTAGCCCCTGGAAAGTCGCGCGTGGCGCTTCCGGCCCTCGCGCAAGACTCCCGCTTGCAGTGATACTTGATAGAGAGAGGCTAAATGCAGCAGCAGCAGCAGAAACAGACCGTGCGACTTCGCATCATTGTTTTTGGACGCGTGCAGCCATGCGCGAGAAAGTCAGTCCGCGCATCGCAAATGAGACGATCCGAAATACTAACTCGGCAGTATGGATACGAGTAATTCCACCGAAAGTGGGCTCTTCTGCGCTCGAGGCTCGCAAAAGCTTCTCAGACTTTTAATAGTCGCAGTCAAAATTTTCTAGTCTGCATTTTATCGGTACCCAACTTTGTAGTTGGTTTTTGAGTGATTTCGTATCCCTCTATTTTTCATATTTCACAATTAGGGATCAAAATGTCAATTCCATCCTCTGTGCAGAACCCGTCATTCGCTATAAGAACCAACACTGCGCTTATGCAAGGTCACTAACCCCTATTCCCAATCATTGCTTCAAATTGTATACTTCTGAGTGAAACATTTCACCATTTTGCGAGTCGAAATGAAAAAATTACCTTTCGCACGGGCAGATGACATTTTGTCCAGAGATTTGCACCAAAACTG
>JAPYYZ010008243.1:0-15980 GCA_030522705.1 Eretmocerus eremicus
TAGCGCCTCGCGGTGGCGGAGTTGAGAACTAATCTCGCGTCTTCAAAAGCAGGCCTACCCCCACCACCGGAGTTGTGAGACCTGTGTATACGACCGTGGCAGTTGCATTCCTTCGTTGGATAAGAAAGTCCTTCAAAAAAAGTTTTTTGTTTATCTAACAAATTCTTGATTTTGGGGAAATTCTGAAAAAAATCCATATTCGGTGCAAAGTAACTCAAAAAATATATCGGAATAGGGTACAGAATCCTCAGAATCTTTCGGGGAGGAAAACGCATTTTAGGCATTTTTGATTTTGGAATAACAGTTAAATACGTGTCAGCAACACAGAACCTTTATGAAAAATTCGAAAATTTGTTTACGGTTAGGTTTTTGTCTAAGGGTGGAAAGGAATGCCAAGAAAAAATTCTGAGGGGGAGATAGTCAAATGAGATGCTACACAATCTATGATTTCCGGTCATTCAAAGCTAGCGTGGGGGCCTCAAAAAATTTTTTGCGAGTGGTCATTTGATAGGTTCTTGAATTACCTTCCAGATTGAAGTTCCAATTCGGAAATTTTCGGAAAATCACTTCTATGGACCTCAATCTGAGGAGAGACATTTTTTCACCTAAAACTTAAGTATTCGGTCATTTTTCAACATATGGACCCATCAAAAACTTTGGGAGGCAAGAGAAATTTCGGGAGAAAAAAGTACGAATCAATGTTATTAACCTCAAGGAATCGGTTGAGATGTTTGAGAGTTATGAACAAAATACGAGAGTGAACGTCCAATTGAAGGGTTTTTACTGGAATCGCCTATATGGACTTCAATATGAGGAAAAACGTTTTTTGACCTAGAATTTGTGGGTTCGGTCATTTTTCAAAATATTGAACAAATATTAAAAAACTATGGAAATCAGAGAAATGTGAGGAAAAAATAGCAGAATTGACGTAGATAGCCTTCATAACATATTTGTAATTACTCACATCATGACATGAAGCTGCACATCATGGCTCTCAATGGGTTAGTCTTATCCTTCAGTCCTTGAATTGTGATACTGTAAGGTTGTGCATGTGAATTTCTCCCAGATAATTTTGTTGGAATAATTGAATTTCAAAGGATTGATTATTTGAATTTTGAGGAATTTCGAACGTACATGTGGACATATATTCAAAAACTGGACAAAATATGAAGAGTTTACGCTGTATCGAATTGTTGGTGTTTGATTTTAGCAAGTATTCATTTTGTAGCAGTCAATGAATACTGTGTGAATGAACATCCATTCCTCTTCATCCAAGAATGAAGCCTCTCAACTCACATCGAGAAGGAATCCAGACATTTTAGCAATCATAAATATCTCATGCTTAATGATCTTTCAAATGAGGAACTTGGAAAAATGTACAATTTGTTCCATTTGTTGATCGAAAACGCTCTCTACTCCATCAGAACGACGATTTGATGGATGAATCTTGATACTTCTCACGGACAGCGACCTATTCTATTCGCACGTTATTCAGGCTGTTTATCCAATCTCCGGACATCAAAAGCGTTCAGACACTGATCGGTTACCGATCAGTATGTACTACCAGAGATTGATCAGTGTGATCAGTCAACTAACCAGTCTCTGGTCTCATACTGACCTGAATTTCTACTAGGGTAAGCAATCGTCATCTGCACTCATATCAACTATTATTCGGATGTGCCCTCAACATTCATAGAACGATGGAAGGATCATGACCTCACAGTTTTTAGCAGTCTATATCCTCCTTGAGGCTCATCTGTGGAGGCACTGATTTCCAGTCAGAATCTCGATTGGACTGCATGAGAATCCCAATGGTCAAGTCTTCCAGAGAAAAATGCATGAAATCTGTACTCTCCTCGTCATCAAGAAGAGTGGGTCCGTGAGAAACGAAGATAGAATACATGTAAAATCAGACTTACGTTCTACGGGAATCATCTTCCCGTACAAGATGATGGCATTTGGTTCGACATCATTCAAAGGAACTGCCCCCGGTGTTGTTTCGATCAACTGATTAACGATTGCATTTAGAGCATCAACTCGTTCATTTTCTTCAGTTTCCACTTCATTCCACTGAGCTTGGAAATTACGTGGTATCGGTTTACTATATGGTACTTTTTTATTTGCTAATTTCTTGTTTTCCTCGATACTATTGTCTAAATCAAGGCCAGGAATCCCTTCGTTTCTCTCCTCAGGATCTTTGCCATCATTGATGCGATCTTCGGGACCCATACCAGGAATGACTGATGTTTCATCAGCTACAAACAGATATGTTAGATTCGGTGATTTCTTCGGCAAGAAAGACAGCGGTTTTCCACAGAACTTAGTGATCTGACATCAAAGAGAATTCGGAGGAGGATTAAAGCACAGGACTACCGTCTTTTATTGATACTTGAGGCATCGCTCTGGCCTGGGATTGGATGATCATCAGATTGCGTAGAGTAGAACGGTCGCAAGAGGAAAATGTGATCGATGGGTTTATGATTCTCATTGTGATGAACATACTCCGGCATATGTCACTGCCCTATGAATGAGATGAAATTCTCTTCATCTCGCAGAGAATATGCACTCATGACATATGGCATGTATGGGTAATAAATGTAAGAAGTCTCGGACCAATACTTCAACTAAATGGTTGAAGTTCCGACATCAATCACTGGATGGTAAATGACTTAATCCAGTGGTTGAGTTTCCCAGTCAACCAGTGTTCGAATTTTTCGTATAACTGATCATTGGATTTTTCCCCCAATTAAGGTATGACTCTCGTCATCAGGGAAAAATTCTCCCTCGAGAGTAAATGCTGCCATGTTTATCCACCACCGAAATACCTATAAAACATGGAATTCGGTAAGTTTGAAGCTCACTGGAACATATTCTGTCCCAGTTATCACCATTTTACCTTGTTTTATGGAGCAAAATGATAATTACAGGAAGAAGTTTGTGCGCATTTGAGTTATACGTACATGGCCCAAACTTCTTCCTGATATCATTGATACATATCTCAACATAAGTTACCATTCCAGGAAGCTGAGGTATGGATGTAATACCAAAGAGAGTCAATTTCCATTTTCAAGATCTTGGAAGTCAAACAATCAGCAAAACTGAGGTATTTTCTGCTTCAAACATATTCCACAAGATTTTAGAAAGGAGAATACACATAGCAGAGGTAGTAACTTCTTTTGGAAATAGTTCAAAGTGAAAAGCACAGGTTGCCATCTAAGAATGAAATCATCATGAAATTAGATTACCCTCTGTGAGTGGGTGGGAGCCTGATGTTAATTAGTTGACCAATCATAGGAAGGAAAAGAGTCGTGATGAGCCACAATGTTAGTGCAACTCTCACTCATTAAGGAAGCTTTTTGCAAGGACCCTCGAGTACTTTTCTCTGTATCAATCTCCTCATTACAGCAAGTTGTGAAGTGATGAACAGAGTGGACGTTGACCCTGATTTCTACCATCTGATAGTTCAGTGGCTTCCTATTGCATTGCCCATCTTCTGAAACTCTACTTGGGTTGAATAGCAATCAGAATAAACTGCCCGTTACGGTAGAGCTTGGACCAAGTGTGGGTATTGAAGACCATCTAGCGAAAATTTAGCTGTTGTATTCTTTGATTGTGAGGAAAAAATGATTCTTCACAGTACCAAATGTCTCACACTGCACTCCGAAAACATGACTCCAACACAGTGGTTATCACATATGATGCTATTGTAACTTCCAGTTTTATCCACACTGCTTAGATCATGCACTTTTGATGAATTTCTTACTAATCTTATTATCCTTGTGAGTTGTATGCATGTTTTTTTATCCTGAAAGATTTTTGTTTGCTTCTGCTGGAAGATCCATCTGATCCCTGACATCCCAAGAAAATCCTTGCATGCTTAACGACAAGATCCAACAATTCAACTTGAGTTGAAGTTGAGACCTCTAATGATTTCGTTTGCCGCTCTCTGCAATAAGTGATGAGAAATTCGACAGTGCATGACTGTAGGTATATATACGAATAAAAATACATGGCCGGAAGTGAGAGTGTTAATGATCATAGGGTCTCTAGATCATCATCAGTTCGGGAACATACCGGGATATGTTATCACCCGCAAAATTTGAGCTGTAGAGCTTGCGAATCTAGCGATCAACTCCGGTCTAGATACATCATTCGTGTCCGGCAGTTTACTCATTTGGGCAAAAATAATACGAGGATCGACTCCACAGCTCTTGGGAATGTTTTGAAACAGCATGGAGAATACTATGGAAGAATGAAGAGAATTAATTTTTCGACCAAAAATCATCAAAGTCATACCTTAAGGCGAGGCCGTACAGCTCTGATTTGCCACGTAATCTAGTGACTTTTCCGTTTCATGAATATCTCAAGATTGACAA
The DNA here is from genome assembly GCA_030522705.1 of Eretmocerus eremicus. Classification (NCBI taxonomy): domain Eukaryota; kingdom Metazoa; phylum Arthropoda; class Insecta; order Hymenoptera; family Aphelinidae; genus Eretmocerus; species Eretmocerus eremicus. The sequence continues at coordinate 4,377 of JAPYYZ010008243.1, forward strand.
AACGGATTGACTTCGAACTTGACGAGCATTCACAGAATGCATCAAAGAATTGCGCTATGAAGAGACATCACGGAGAGAATACGAAAAACTTGTTATCGCAAAACTCACCCAGTTCGTCGTCTGCTTGCATGGAGGTGAACGCATGACCCAACGTGCACACAATCAATCGCTGTGCCTCTGAAGGATGGGTTAGCCCGGATGTCTCTTCATCAAGGGCTGCGATAGCAGCCAGCGGAAAGTAGGCGCCGCAGGCGCTCACGCCCGGTGGGTGCGCTTATACTATACAGCTAGTTTGGTCTAGATAACCTTTCCACTCTGCTCGATATACCTCTTCGCGATGGATCTCGTGATTTTGACTAGTGGAGTCAGTTTCATATGCCTATGCCCCGCTTGTATACCGAGTTTCGCACCCCTTCGTCTTTTCGTTGTTTAGTTCTGCTCGTTTGGAATTTCCGGATTGCGTGACCTCGCCGTGCGATTTCAGAATTTTTGTTACGACGCTTCCCCTTGCTTCTCCTCTCTCTCCCCAGCCGCGCCTCGCCATACATCTCCTCGCGCATCTCCTACGCGCCGATAGTCCGACTGCTTCTTGGGGCGCGGGGAGGTGCGGGGGATTGGCCTATGAGATATATAGCTATGCTTATACACGGGGAGAGGCTCTCGGCCTGACACTGGCGCACGTCACTTAGAGTGCCCGGCGCGGCGACTGACATTCACAACTTCATATGCAACTCGCCAGTGCTCCGAAACTATCGGATGGAACGGGCTGAACAGTTTCCACGGTACTCCTCGATATCTCTACTCACCCACGCCGAAATCAGAATGTCCAAAATGATCTTCGAAGAAGCATGAAAAAACCAAAAATAAACATGTTTTTTCTGCCGTTTTCGTAATCTTCGACCTGCGAGGGGGTTTTACAGTTGTTTTCGGAATTCAAATCTAAATTGTGGATAGTGGGCCCAGATATCCTAAGAACATTCTGACAAAGTTTCATCAAGATACTCGCACTGGAATAAAAGTTATGAGTGGAGCTCGCTGATTTACGTAACGCGGGCGGAGCGAAAAGCATTGCATAGTATGCCTGAATCTATGACTTTTGCGCTCGATAAACCCTTGTTCATCTTACAGACCACGTTGGAAAGTCCAATATTATCAATAAAATTCATCAAGAGAATGATCCAGTTCGAATGATAACCGTCTTTGAGCAACTTTTTATCACTTCGCTCAACATTACAAACGATTTTATGGGAAACTGCATCGCTAATCACGTTTCCCCATAAGCAACCATGTTAACTCTCGAATTTGATTTAATCAAGAACTACGTTGTCAATCAATCTGAAATTTCGACATGTGATTAGAGATACATTCTAGAAAATATTTAAGAAGATCTGCGATCTAGATAATACCTCCAGGACCGATGTATGCGGCGCGTCTCAGGAAAACCGCCAGGGCAGCACTGCGCCCAAGTGCGAAGCGGATACTCTGCAGCACGTCTTTTTGACGCCTTTTGGTGGAAACGAGGGCGAAGCCCGAGTTTAACTGCTATACAATTCAAATTGAGAAGACCAGCTCACATATTCATCACTTGTTTATTTTGCCTCACGACTGTAATAACTATAGTAAGCGGACATCGTGATGATAGTGCTTTGTGTGAATAGAGAGGAGAAACATGAGAAGAAAAACAGAGACAGAGAAACAGGTAGAGGTGAAGGAGAGGAGAGAATGAGAAAACTCTTGGAGCAGTGTATACTTACATCATTATACTTGAATAGAATGCTTCCTTCGGTACGTAGTTTCTCATCCTCCGTTATTGCCAACTTCTAATGTCCAATTATTCTCTCCATCCTTGCCCACCTTTCTCTGTTACTGTGCCATTTCTCCTCGATTTGAAATAAATCCGAATCTCTTTGTCTTTTTATCTATTCATTAGAACGGTACTCGTTACCATCAAAGTTTTCTTTATTTCATCCTCTAGAAGATCAAATATCTGTCTAGTATGGAAGAAAAAGGAATATTTAATAACACCCGGGTATGCTGATACTTGGACTGCAAATACTCATACACGAGTCATGAACTCAGAACAGCGCACGCAAGATTCTACCCAATGTAAAGAAAGATCAGGGATACGTTGCCTCTTGTGGGAATACAGAAGTGGACAGCGATGTATGATGTAAAGAGCGAGGATATGCAACAAGAAGAATTTCCAGAAATTAGATGCCCCAAATTATTTATGAAGTACTATGATTTGAGGAAATAACTAAGGTACTTGTACCCTTTGAGGACCATGTACCTTTCAACCCCCGAACTGTAGCGCTATTCTCTTGGATTTAGTGATAACGTTGAGCACACCCGCATCCCGTTGCTCACAATAAAACTCTCGAAATCTCTGAAAAGCGAACGCGGTAGTCTAACCTGCCGGCTTGCGGAGCACAAGCTGGTCGAATCTTGGCCCGGCGCTCGCAATCCGAGAGATGGCGCCACTCTGAGAATCTCACTCGGCAGCATCAGTGGCACGCGCGAGTGATTCAAAATCGGAAGTAATAAGGCTTCAATAATGGTGAAGGTTTCAATACTTCCACACCTGTTATGAGCCCGGGGACATGCAATATGGGAACAGTTGAATTCCAGAGAGATAATTTACTAACATTTTTGAGATGGATCCGGGACTCTGGAGAAAAACGAGAGCTATTTTTGTCGGTTTGTAATACTCCCCCCGAGGTTCGAGGAGCGAGTCTCGCCTGCTATCCTACCTGGTAATGGAAAAAGATCCTCTATAGTCTTCGAAATGATGAAGATGATCCCTGAGACTTGTGAGATCACATTCTAGCAGTTTTGGGATGGATCCAAGACTCTAGAAGAAAACGAGAGTGATTTTTGTCGGTTTTGTACTCCTCCACCCGAGGGTCGAGGAGCGAGTCTCGCTCGCGACCTGGCCTGGTAATTGGGGAAAAATTCTCTATAATCTTGGGGATGATTGAGATGATCCCTGAGACTTGTGAGATCACTTTCTAGTACTTTTGGGACTGATCCGAGACTCTAGAAGAAAACGAGAGTGATTTTTGTCGGTTTTGTACTCCTCTGCCTGAGGGTCGAGGAGTGAGTCTCGCTCGCGATCCGGCCTGGTGATTGGGAAAAAGTCCTCTGTAATCTTGGAAATGATTGAGATGATCCCTGAGACGTGTTAGATCACTTTCAAGCACTTTTTAGACGGATCCGAGACTCTTGAAAAAAACGAGAGTGATTTTTGTCGGTTTTGTTCTCCTCCGCCCGAGGGTCGAGGAGCGAGTCTCGCTCGCGATCCGGCCTGGTAAGTGGGAAAAAATTCTCTATGATCTCGGAAATGATTTAGATGATCCCTGAGATCCGTGAGATCATTTTCTAGCACTTTTCGGACGGATCCGAGACTCTGGGAAAAAACGACAGTGATTTTTGTCGGTATTGTACTCCTCCGTCCGAGGGTCGGGGAGCGAGTCTCGCTCGCGATCCGACCTGGTAATAGGAAAAAAAATCCTCTATCATTCTGATAATGATGCAGATGATCCCCGCGATGTCAGAGATCATCCACTAGCCCGTTTGGGATGGATCCGAAACTCTAGAACAAAACGAGAGGGATTTTTGTCAGTTTTGTATACTCCGCCCCGACAGTCGAGAAGCGAATACCTGCCGTCTCGCTATTTAGCGACGGTCGGTAATCGCAGTGGCGCCACCTACAATTCACTAGGTTTTTTCCAATATGGCCCCGGTGTACGGCCTCGCCTTGACAGCAGTTCCCACTATACTCGAATCCTGTAGCGACTTGGAACAGAATGAAAGTTAGCGAAGATTCTATATACTCTAATCTACGATGGTCCTCTCCTCTTGCGGTCCAAATCGCTAAGATATTCAAGGGAAATGGGAACGCATGAGCGCTTGTATACATGGCGCAACTATACGTGTACATATATCGGGCAGAATGTTCTCCGCATATGTTCATCCGGCATTCCCAGATTCCTCGAGTACCATAACGATTTAGGCCAAAAGAGGAGTGGACGACTCTAGATTCGAGTATATAGAAAAGTCGTCTACCCCTCTTTTGGTCCAAATGGCTAAAGGATTCGAGGAATCTGAGAACGCGTTCCGTGTGGCGGACACTTGCAAGGCTCCGACATGGTCTTGAGGGTAAATCGAAGGAAATAGTTTGGTTGGCCGCCCCCGCACACACAAACTCAACTTTGACGACTTTTAGCGGGAAATTGAGGCCTTCTTCGGAAAATTCGAACCAATACCCCTCAAATCTATGAACCATGGAACAAAATGAGCCATCTCGGACCACGATAGGATGCGGAATGAGACCAGGATTAGTGAAATACGAGTCACAGTTTGGGCACTGCTAGGCACGCGCTCAAGTCGTACACACAAGATATCGTAGTTCACTAATCCCGGTTTCATTTCGCAATCGATCGTGATCAAAGATGACTTATTTTGTTCCTTGCTTCATAGATTTGGGGGGTATTGGACCACTTTTTCTGAAAAAAGCCCCAATTTTCCGCTACAATCCGTCAAAGTTGAATCTGTCTGTGTGGTGGCCGTCGCCTAAATTATTTGTTCCGACATGCTCTCAATGCTTGGAATCTACCACTGGTTGGAATTCAACTGACGAGTAGAGGGTCAACCTTCCGGATCACGGATTCGGCTAAAACTTTGGGAATCATCTTGTTTCTGTGAGAAATGAAGATATCTAAGAGGGTTTAGACCAATAGGCCCTCTCTTCAGAGATACAGCTGTGAACATTCGCATTGCTAGTAGGCCTGTACATATGAATTTTCAACACGTGCCTATATGAGCAATAATAATGTCCCTGGCTCTATCTTGGAACAGAGGGACTATTGGTCTAGAACCGCTGAGATATCCTAATTTCTCATCGGAACAAGATGATTCTCAAAGTTCTGGCCAAATCCGTGATCCGCAAGGTTGACCCTCTACTTGTGCGTGGTTATATTCGTCACGCTCCCGGAAGTGAGATGGCATCAGACCCCAGGAGATATTATTGAGTGAAATAGAACTCCACTTCGATGATGCCTTTTTCATGAATTCCCCATATTTTACAGCTCATCTATGAGTTGATTCGACCAAATTAGAATTTTTTGAGGGATATCAAAGTTACTCGAGTGCAGGAGGGCCAGAACACCGAAAGGAATTTTTGAGGTAGTTCACTCGTTGGAGAAAGTGTGAATGGAATCCTCTGAAACTTCTCATACTTGGATTGTTCATCAATTGAAGAATTATCGAGTTTCTTCAGAATTCTTTACCTACTTTGAATCTTCTCCAAATATCTCACGGGGAAAAAAATAGTAAGATCTCTGGAAATACACATTTGTTGAACATACTGAGCCAAACAGCTCTGCGAAAGAGGCGCATCACTACAAATTTCTACAAGAAAATACGATGCCTTCCCCGTTTCAATCATTCAGATACATGCAAAACTCAGTCAGAGAGAAATGTTACCGTTCTAATACACGTTTGGCCCCACTGTGGGCGGCGGGTCAGAAAGGCAAAAAAGTTAAGTTCGCTTGATTGTCCAATTTTCTTGTGGGGTATATTTCTGGTGGGTTTTAGCAACATTGTTCGGGGAGGAGTGAAAATATCTGTAGAGAAATTCCAAAATGGAGTCAATTTCTTCATTTTCCACCTGGTTTTTCGAATTAATCAATTTTTTCCATGTCTGCCTCTCGCCCCTAATCTCAGAATCATCTAGCAAAGAACATTAGGGATCATATCCCAATTCCGGAAGATTCTTATCTTCCAAAACAACTCCTCGGTATTTGATCTGGATGCAATTTCGAAGGGTTGATATTTATTATACCGATATGCGTTGTTACAATCGTCCTAGGTCAAGATTTACTCATAGAGTGTACAGATATAATGTACTCGACCATTTGCATCGACGAATGCGACCTTCAGGAATCGCTCTTACCGATAAAACGGCGCATTGGCACTGTCGGTGACAAGGGAATCTGACGAATTTCGCAAATTTCATCTCCGTGATGACAATACGGAGACGGTGACTCAACATACACAACACAGGAGCTCTCTTGAAAAGGAGCAAACGGATAGGACTAAGTTCGAACGCGAACACACGAGCCCGTCAAGTGGAAGTGATGAATGAGAAGAGCTAAACAAATATCGATCGCCGACATACTTCCAAATTGAGGCTAACGTTGGACCAAGCCTTCAATCCAATTTGGCCCTACGATGACAACCCCGATATGCTCGCCCTCTTTTGCCAATCGGTAAGGTACATTGTCGACGAATACGGGCCAGATTCAAAGCCCTGAGTTCTTGCAGCATTGACAGGAAAACTCAAGGGCCAAGCCGCGGAAGGATATACCGCACGACTAACACAGTTTACTCCAGTGGAAAGATTGCTTGCAGACATGACTACCCAATATAGTGGAGTCGGGGGCGCTGACAAGATCTTAGCGGAGCTGGAACTCGTACAGAAGAGCAGGGTGAAGAGAGGGTGATTACGGTTTGCGCGTTCAAAGGCTTCACAATCGCTTACTCGATGTGTACGATTTAGGCCAAAATATCAAAAATGGGAACGGGAAATATATAAAAACAACGCAGATCACGAGGCGCTACAACGACTCATATTTGGTTTAGTAGGTGCATTAGAGCATCAGGTTCGATCCACCAATCCGAAAACGTTACGTGAAGCCATTTCAGAGGCAGCAACTTCCGGAAACAAAACAAGCGCCCGTTCCATATTTTCAAGAGAAGCAGTTGGCTTAGGGGATGGGAACATAGCAACTCTAATAGATGTTTATATCGAATCAGAATCAAAAGAGATGGAAGTAGGTGAAACTCAGTCGCTCGAGTCAGCAACAATGAGACTAGCCCCAGCTTTAAACGAGTGTAGGTATTGCCACATCCAAGGGCACTTTGAGAGCGAATTTCGTCGGAAAATTCAAGATTCAAAATCTTGTAGATATTGTCGCAAACGTGGGCGTGATTCAAACGAATGCCGCCTACTGAGCAACGCGCTCGAAGCGGGCTCAATTCGAAGATATCACTTTGAACTTGCGAAGAGCCTAGAAAGGACTTTGATACAAAATGACACGAATTCCAATGTATCAGTAGGACGAGCGGCGCCGTATTCAAGTTTCTGCTTGAAATGTGAGTAGAAACACGAGGTACAGTACCCCACCTCGAGATATCGGTCGTAACAATAGAAACCCGGTTATAACCTAGGAAACATAAATGACAACGAAAACCACACAAACCGCGACTGGAGCGTCTGCAACGGGAATCGGGATAGCAATAATCATGCCAATGGGAACCGCTATCGAAACCACTATCAGCATCAAGAACGCAATAATGACCGCAATACGAACTGGACTAGGAATTCATTCAAAAATATCAGAAATGGAAATTGATACGAGAGCACTAATATTCGCAGTAATTTAGGAGAAAATCGCAGTAACAATTGTATGAATCCAGTTTACGATCGAAGGGATACTGGGCGTCGCTGAACGGACAATTGATCCGATCGTGACAAAAGGGGTAGCAATATGGCTAACAATGATCGCGGAAATTATTTCGATTGAAACGAGAGGCGCGATTATACGCCGGGAAACCAGAATCGCGGGATACCGATTCGAACAGATAACCAAGCAGACCAAGCTCTAAAAGGTACCGCAAATTTTTTGAACTTCCAGGATGCTCGACGTCAAACGTTGGGGTCGAGCACGAACAACTAGGTGCACCGAAAACCCCACACCGACAATTCTCTATCAGATTACTCGACACAAGCGAACAAAAACACCAAATAGTGGAGCTTGCGAGCAAAAATTCCATAAATAACGCAAGCCGATTTTACGCAGATACGGGCGCGGACATAACACTTCTGAAGTCGAAATGCTCGCGCAAAGAAGTCACAATTGACGAGGTATCGTAGCGATTAGTGGGGTTACTGCAGTGGAATGTTATCCCTTGGGTAGAATTAGAAATGAGTCTGAGTCGATTTGATTGCCACGTTCGTATAGAACCCGATGACTTCGCGATCAATACTGATGGACTCCTTGGATGAAGAGAATTTGGAGGATATGGAGGAATAGTTGAAGCTAAAGCCAAACGTCTTGGATTCACGGAATCCCGTATACCGTTTGTACAAAAAGTCACATTCACGATTCCCTCTCGTACCCAGCAAGTGATATATGCACGGGTTACGAAAGGTGGAAAGCGGGATTTGTTGGTCTCTAAGAAATGGAACCAGGAATTTTATTCGGCAATTTTGTCACTGATAATAGTGACAAAGGAGCAAACGCGGTTTGCATGAATACAAATGAGAAAGGGATTGAATCATAACCTCGAGAAGTTGAACTGGAGCCATGCGAGACAATAATGGCGGGGAAAAATATTTTTGACCTCGATAAAGAGGAAACCGAGGCAGAAGCGAAAGAAAGAGTCAACATATCGAAATCCGTAACAGGAAGAATCAAAGATCGCGCTACAGAAGTCTTCGAACGAATCAACCCGAAAACACCAGAAGGGCTGAACGATCAAGAAATTCAGCACATGAAGGATCTCATCAACGAGGGGCCACACTCATTAGGGTTAACAGGAAAAAAAACTGAAAGCAACCCATATTATTTTACACCGAATGATTACGAGATAGTCAAAAAGAAACCTGATGCAGATGGACAGATCAGATAACGAATGATGAGAGATTCTCGTTAATTGAACGAAATTATAGTGGGTCATAGTTACCCCTCATCGCTCACGAGCGATGAAATAGATTGCGTAGCAAATGCAAAATATATAACAGCTATCGATTCAAAGTCTGGCTTCCATTGAATACCTATGCACGAGAAAGAAAAATTTGAGACCTGCTTTGTGTCACCAGCGGGGTCATTCCATTATCAAAGGCTAGGTATGGGATTGAAGGATGCCCCCTGCACATTCCAGAGACTGTTGGACTTAGTATTTGCCGGATTGAATGGAATACAGTTACGGATTTATCTTGATGATATTATTATGATTGCTGGGAATCTTGAATAGCACGGTGTTAGATTTAGACGGATCATGAAAAGACTTGAAGACGCAAATCTCACAATCGAACCAAGTGAGTGCTAGTTCCTCCAGAGACGAGCAAGTATTCTGGGTCACATAGTAGGGAACGGTCAAATTCGCCGGACGGAACTACTTTATACCCACAACTACTAGAAAAGTCTAGCAATTCGTAGGCCTCGCCTCATACTATCGCCGGTTTGTGAAAAATTTTGCCGAAATATCACACCCCCCCCCCACAATAATTTCTAGAGGCAATACATGATCCTATTGGGGTGGAGATCTACGAAGCGAATTCGAGAAATTAAGAGATGTCCTCTGCCAAGAGCCAGTTCTGGCTACACCAGAACCATAAATTGAATTTTCCCTGAGCACGGATGCAAGCGACTATGCAGTTGCAGCGATTCTTAACCAAGGTAAATTAGGACGAGATCGTCCATGTGCACACGCTCCAAGGGCTCTAGAGAGCTGTGAATTCAAGTACTCGACCTTTGATTGAGGAATGTTGGGTATTTTCTACGGAGTTGAAGAATTCAGGCACTGGTTACACGGGGAAGGGTTCACAGTGATCACGGATCACGAACTATTGAAGCATTTCCATGAAACGAAGGAACCAAAATTGAGATTCAACAGGCTCAAGGCGTGCCTTCTAGGGTACCAGTTCGACATTATTGATCGACCCGGCAGAAAAAATTCCAATGCAGTTGCACTGTCTAGGAACCCAGTATTGAAAGAAGGCGAGAAAAATGGAGAGCGACCGCAAGCCGAGCTATACGAGCTAGCTGATGAAGAAGAAGCAGAAGCAGTTGAAACCCCCACCGTCCAACTACTAATCGTTACGAGGAGTCAAAAACGAAATCGCAAAAAAACCAGAGGAACAACAGAATAGGAATATAATTGACTGTTCTAACGATGAATCTGGGGATCCCACTTGAAAGAAGAGAGTCTACATAGGAAATGAAGACTCGAGCGATTTGTACTCTGACGAAGATATGGTTGCAGGAATTGACTTGTTTTCCAGCAAAGAACGGAGCGGTCTCGAGTTAGCCGAACGCTAATTTGAATATGAGAGATTACAAAGCCAGAGAACAGAGCATTTTTCTATTTTCAAAATGCTCAAAGATGTCAAGGCCACGATGTGGACCCACATATAAGCCAAGCATGTAATGAAGCCGATAGTCTGTCTAGATTGAGAAATGATTTAAGGGTGCGTGCTGAAATACGGAATATGAGTACACCAAGGAAGAATATAGTGATCAGAAGACCCGACATAGACCGGGATTCACCACTTTTTGAGAGGGATGAAGAACTTCATGGGAGTACACTTTACGGAATATCTAATCTGAGCGGGAATCTCAGCGAATCTTTGAAAAGAAAATCTACCGAGAAAACGAATGCTACAGATATTCTCGACCCATTCGATGTCTAAATTGGCGAATTCGATTCTACACGATATGCAGAATCACCACCACAAATATCATGTCGAAGAGACTCACGTAGCATAGTAAGCATTCAGGAAACGTCCCCCGATAACATTTGCTCTGAAATAATGAGTTAGAATAGAGGTAGGGCTCCTCTTCCATGGCGAATAGAAGAATTCGAGTCTCAAGGGCAAACCCGAATACAACTTCTTGTTTGGGAAAATGAGAATTGGGTCCCACGAGAGTGGGACACAAAGTATGGCGTGAAGCGTCCAACGTCCCACTCTTACCTTTATACGCCTGAAACGGGTTTTCTCACCTGCTCTGCAACATTCGAACATACATTTCTCCTACCTACTAGCAACCCCGATGGCAATCACACTTTGAACATACGTGATACTCTGTTATCCTCCACTTTCGTCGTCTCCGACTGTGATTCTACCGACGATCATCATGATATCTCAATGTATAATTTTTGACTCCGCTGGCAAACTTCCGCCGGATGCTCTGATCTAACACCGAAAGCTCTGATCTAACACTCTTTTCTTCTTCTTGATTGGCTCAAACACTCTTTAGCGCGGCGCATTCAAACTCCTGCTCAGTCTCGTGTGTCAAGCAGTAGCACGTATTATAGCGTGAGTTGGTGTGCGCATGTGCCCGCGATGAACGAGTAGGAAGTGAGTAAAAAACTGGATCGGTTTATCCTGCCAATTTTATTACACGACTAGTGCAACGTTTCGGCCGCTTTTAGTGCGGACCTTTTCAAGCTATAAAGCAGTAGATACTTAGTGTCTAGGGGTTCACATATTGTTGTTCCAAGTATTACTTGTCGTCAAAAGGAACAAGTTTAGATCTACCAGAGTAAGTGTTTATCTCCATAGCTATCCAAACAATGAACTCGCTTTTTTAGTTATTCTGAACCCTCAGCTCCCAGACCGGACGTGGATAGATTTTAAATTCCAACTGTACTGGGTGAACAAGTTTACCCAGTACCGCTGACACATCAACATCATGTCAGTCGTGGAATTTAAAATCTATCCACGTTTGGTCTGGGAGCTGAGGGTTCAGAATAACTAGAAAAGCGAGTTCTTTGTTTGGATAGCTATGGAGATAAACACTTACTCCGGTAGATCTA
>JAPYYZ010008246.1:0-11772 GCA_030522705.1 Eretmocerus eremicus
CTCGGGCTACAAGGGGGCGCTGGTAGCGGCGGAGGCTCCAGGCGGGCAGCGGAGTTCACCAATGGAGGACACAACAAGCACACCAGGCTCGGTGGCGGACGCCGGAGAGGGAAGAATGGCAAGCGAAAAAACACACGTGAGTATATTCACCGAAATTCCTTTTTTTTGAACGCATTGTCAACCTCTTCGAGGTAATTTTGCGGTGAGATTTCTGATCGCTCTGAAACACTGGGCTTTTGAAAACTCGTCAGGGTAGCTTGTGGCACGTGTAAGATATTGAGCTTTTAGAAGTTGAGAGTTGAAAGGAATCAATCAAAAGTTTTCATCAAACGGAGCCGTGTGAAACGTTTGCTGATATGAGACTATTAAAAACAGTAAGAGTCGAACAAGGCACTATCCCATATCGTAAGAGTTGACAGAAACATCGAGTAACGCCCGAGTTGGGCACTACCCAAAAGCGTGAAAGGTGAAAGGAACCGTCCAAAGGTGTAGCACTCTTTTGGTTTTGGATAATTTCTTATACTTCTTCCGTTTTTCGATTATTTTATCTACCTTTTAGGTTCTCAAGTAGGGCCCTTGGATTCTTACGTCTGCAATCACTCTTTCTCACTTCCACGCTATTGGAAAGTTCAGTTCTAACGTATGTTTTCTCATGGTCCATTTTGAAGTCCAAAATTTCTGGTTAATTCTTTTCCACTGCTACGTTTCTGAATAATTCCATTTCAACCCTTACTTTTTATATAGTTTCCCTATTTACCATTATTCTTCGATATTCTCCTACAGTTTGTTCAACAAATACTTCTGGGTTGTTCCTTTTAACTAGACGTTCTTGGACAGTGTCGACTCAAACAAAATTTTTGAATAGCTTTTTTTAGTGATTACGTTTTGAGATACTTTCTTCTTAGTCCAAGCTACGAAGAAATCGGTTCCAGTTACTCGCCTGTACAAACGTTTGAATGAATAAGACTTTTCTTATTAGCATTTTGCAAGGTTCTATTCCTTCCATGAACCTTTGTAAATACGATCTACGAGGTTATCACTATTAACATTCCGGACATTTCGTCAGTAGTAGCAACCTTCTTTCCATCACACCAAATCTGACGATCGTGAAATCCTCACTATTAACACGTTTGGAGCGGAAAAATTGCGAAACATGATAAACAAAATACCTAGAACAAGTTCATTAACATCAGACCACATGATATCATTATTCATTGTGATAAACCGATATTTACAGCTGTGATAGTACCACCAAACCAACCAAATGTGACAAGGCTGTCAGATTCCGCGGTGATGGTGCGGTGGTCGGTACCTGAGAACCATGGCTTGCCAATTAGATTCTTCAAGGTGCAGTATCGGGAACTTGGACCAAAGTCAAGTGGTAAACAGGCCAAGTGGAATACAGCCAATTCCGAAATTGCAAACCACATCCGATCTTTCGAAGTTGGGGATCTCCAACCCAATCACACATATCGGTTTCGGATAGCTGCTGTTTACTCGAATATGGATAATGCCGTTAGTCCGATGACGGTAAGTTTCCTTGCAACAATGCAGTAATCTACTTGTTATCTCATATCTTCACCAATCAGTGAAATGTTACAAATGTATAAGATGAACATTGACCTGAATCCAGCGTAACTAGTTCAATATTACCGGAGACTTAATCGCATCTGCAGCTCTCAACATGAATGGCCAGCATTTGGTCATCTATTGAGATGTCTCAGCTTGAAATCTTCCATTAAAGTTCTACACGAATAAATCCAACACAAATCCTCATGTCATTTAACTAATAAACTCTTTCGAAATTGTACAGGCTCGCTTCCACCTGACGCGGGGCGACTTTGAGAGGACGATGATGCCGATACCACTGCTCATCCGAACGGAGCCTCTCAGTCAGACCGAGGTCCGGCTCATCTGGAGGAATTCAAACAGTTCAGCGGACATAGACGGCTTCTACGTGTACCACAGGATGTCGACGTATGCCGGGGACTACACAAAGACGACGGTCGAGGGCAAGGATGCGACCAACATAACGATAGGCCATCTGCAGCCCGACACCACGTACGAGTTCAAACTGCAGAGCTTTTCCATCGGATCCGCGTCCGAGTTTTCGCAGATCCGCTGCGAGAAGACGTTCAAGGCGGCGACAGAGCCACCCGTACAGCATATCCTCAGCGAAAGTAACAGCGTCAACAGTGTCGTGAGCGCGGGCAGCTCCAACCTGTATGCAATAGGCGGTGGAGTCCTGGGCGGAGCCATACTTCTGGCCGGACTCATCGCCGTTGGCGTTACCTATAAGAGGAGCAAGAACAAGCAAAGTCGAGAGTCTTCTCAGGACCAGGGTAATTAATCCTCGATATTTCTCATAGATTCCTAGAATTGAAATTTTTGAACCATTGATAAGCTGAGTTGCTCAAAGCACTTGGAATTCCGAATTCTTTCCTTTCCACGAGAAGCAATTCAACACAATGATTGATCTTTCATCGCTCGTCTTGAATTTCTTGGTTCTGCACAGTGCAAGATGGGCCTTTTAGTTTGACAAGTGTGAACTCATTCGCTTGACTTTGAACTGACATATTTGAGGTCCACTGCTGTATAGATTGAATATTTTGTCAAGAACTGTCGTGCTCCAGTGCTGTTGACGCGCCATCCCGCGACCAGAGTTACTCCTCGAGTTATTCTCTTCTCCATATACATCCGTAGAGTCTGATAGAATCTCATAGCGAACGAGGCTGACCTCCGATGTATTTTATGCTCATTTTAAAAGAACCGTTGCGCAAAAGTAAGCAAAATGTAGTCATAGACTGTGGAAGAAGAACATCGCATCCTCCATCATATCTGATTGTGAATCGTTTCTTTACAGAACCTGAGCTCATTTTAGCATCTTTTTGCACAAAAATTTTACAAAATTATTTGAAACATAGGAAAAACCCTCTGGCTACGAGATGGCGCATCGGGCAAAACGCATTTTAGCTGATAAATCAATACATATTGTGGACGAGTGCTTGACCGTAGTTTCAGAGGATCGTTTACGATAAGGTTGCTTCCAAACTGTACCCTTCATCCTAATTACACGAATTTTCCGTTTTGCAGGTAAACCAATAGCGAATGGGCGGGTGATGAACGGCGGCATAACGGACTCAAAAATAAACATAACGTCAAATCCACTGGCTGGTCTCGAATCGAGCGAGGACCCAATGCAGCCAAAGGTCAGTGGATGAGCCATTGCGATTGATGCTTGTTATCTGGTGGTCATTGGACTGTGAAATGCACAGGGGGCATTCTCTTCTCTTCCGCATCTTCCTCTGTCTGCCTCCTACGGTCTGCGTATAGTTCAGCACTGTCGCTCATCTCTCGCTACTCATACACCTCCACGTATATTTGCCAATTTAGAAAATGCGCAAAAGCACGGGCACACACATATGAACATTGTATCGCTCTCGGACTCTTGTCTGCTCTGCGGCTTCAATCTCTGAATATATGCGCTATCGCGTCAAGTATACACACGCAAGGGGAACGCATTTTCTCGCTGCTCTCTGTCTCTGCCTCGCTACTGCTACTTTTTCCAAAGAAATGTCATAGAATTTGAACGAGAGAAAGAGAACGCTGCACGTAGATATCTGAAAAGACTTTGCTACTAGCGCTGTGTAGATCTCGAAAGAAGCGAAAGAACACGATAGACGAACACGCATGTTTCTAAGCGCAGAGCGGGCAACAGTCACCAATGGAAATGGCCTCGTTTCTAAATGGACAGAACAACAACGGGGCGAGCAGCAACGCCGCCAGCAGCGCCAACAACGTCCACCACCATCCCCACAACCACCTGGCGAACCATCACAGTCATCACAATCACCGACTCAACCACAACCATCACCAGCTCCAGCCGATTAACCACTGCTCGGTGGCGCCATCTGCCCCGAGCGCGACTGTGGCGACCTCTGGCCAGCAGATGGCCAGCCCGCAGCACCCGGACGCCGTTGTGGCGAGCCTCCACCTGCAGGCGGCGACGGCAGCGATGACGCAACCGCCGGAACCTCCGCCTCCGCTTCCGGTGCTGCAGCCGGTCGTGCCGGTGCAGCATTGACATCTTCCTCCTCCATCAACTTCGAGTCGAACGTTGTACAGTTGGAGGATAATCAATTTTTCTTCTCGGAGTAGCTAAATTTTTTCACTCTATGTCGTTTCTCACTGTGATGCGAGCTGAGGTATCCATTAAGAAATATGGTACAGAGTCATTTCGATCTTTACGAGCACTTTATCGGCGACATTTTTGGACATTTTTTGATACTGATAGATGATATACAATGCGAAGAAAAAGATAGAGAAATTTCAAATCGATCCGATGCTGGCCAGTGATTTCTTTCATTTATTTTGCACGAGTCATTATGAGGTATCGTAATGGTCACTACGGACTGCAAATTCGAAATTTTTGTTAACTTGGATACGTGAGAAATTTTTCGACGCGTTGTAGCAGTATGCCACGCTTAGGAAAGAAAAATTCTCGAAAGAATGAAAATTTAGTCAGATGGATGGAATAATTTTGATGGAAATTTGAGCCATATCAAAAGCGGAATTAGATGGAGGATTCAGTAATGGATGATTCGAGGAAATACTTCTAAACTGATCCACTGTGACTCCGATATTAGGTATCTAATAAATTTCATGCATGGATGTACCTGTAAAATTCAAGTCATTTAAGTTTGTCGATTGAATTGAGTAAAAATTTTGAGAGAAGAACCATTCGACTGATCCTAAGCTCTTATTTAAATAAAATGGAGAAGTATGGTAATAAATTAGCTATACCCCTTAAGGTTTTGAAACTACCACAGTACATAATGACTTCACGATAACGAAGGTATGTGTACAATTTATCTGAAACTCGTGAATGCAATGTATTCGAGGATGTTTCAAAGTCCATTCAAAAGTTGCACCGTATGCATTCTGCACAATTCAATGATAGGCTTAATACTGAAAAGGA
Source organism: Eretmocerus eremicus (assembly GCA_030522705.1). Lineage (NCBI taxonomy): Eukaryota > Metazoa > Arthropoda > Insecta > Hymenoptera > Aphelinidae > Eretmocerus > Eretmocerus eremicus. The sequence continues at coordinate 4,979 of JAPYYZ010008246.1, forward strand.
AAGGGTTCGACCCCGGGAGCCCGATCTAGCTGGACATTTTTTTAAAACGTTCTTTGACCCAAAAAAAGATGCCCGTATTTTTTTGTTTAGACCAATGGGCCTCTGCTCCAAAGATACAGACAAGAACTTTAGCATTGCAAGTATACCTATGAATACAAATTTTTAACAGGGGCCTATACAGGCAATTTTAATGTTTTTCACTACACTTTTAGAGGGGAAGCCCATTGGACTAAAGAAAAAAATACGTGTTTCTTTTTTCGGTTTAAAGAATGTATAAAAAAATTCTCAGAAAGATTGAGCTCCCGGAGGTCAAACCCTCTTCTTGTGAGTGCATTTTCCTCGTAGGCTGATTGAATTCCCTTACGAATACAATTAACTCAAGACTTTTCGTTGGTTCGATGATCGAATCGCTGCGTATTGTAAATATAGCATTATTATTTGCACGATGAATCAAATTATTGATCAATGAAACGAATATTCACAAGAATAGCGAGTGCCTAGCGCGTGAAAGTTTGAATGCAAAGGCTGCTATTATCTGTTGAACTTTGGACAAACGTAACCAGTGATTTCTGATTATATTTATTCATTTTGCTAGCAAAATTAGTATTCATACGTGAGAGTATGCTTGAATGCTAGTTTTTATGAAAATGTGTGATTTAGATGAGAATATCCTTCTGCAGCTGTTAGAGCACAGACATTGTAGACCTAGTGAAACAAGATTCCACTCACTGAGCTAACAGTATTTTTCTAACGATGTACTAATATTCTTAAGATTTCATTACGTGACACCTCAAGCAACGAAGCTGTAAACTCTTAGAGATTAGTCAAAACAGCCTCGAAGCGTGTTGATAAATCTCATGTGAGATTAATTCGATTGGGCATAGTAATACTTCGTGTAAAATTATCAAGCAATATGTATGTTATGAAAAAAAGGACTGAAAGGAAATTGAAAATTTCGACTGAGAAGTAGACGATAAGGGACGAAACTTTTGTGCGAGCGAAATTTAATTCTTCTGATCAATGCGCGAATGAAATGTAAATATAATGTGAGATTGTAAATGTCCCAAGCATAATGTCTAATGTTTTTGTATACTCGATTCGCAATATATATTTTCTTACATTTCCGATGAGATTTATTTGTATATATATGATTATACTAATTCTCATCGTTTCGCGTGCCTTGTGCGATATGAAGACCCGACTCGAATTTCGGCTAACTTGTGCAAGTAACCCGATCATCCTCTTCATGTACTTAATTCTTTCTTAATAAAAAGACGTAAGTGGAACACTATAAGATTTGGAATGAGTCCTTTCATTTCCTCAGATTTCGTATTACTGTGATCCTTCTAAGAATTGTAAAAACTATGACCTCTGCATGAAAGACGTCCATAATGAGTATATCAACGATTAATTTTTCAAGTATTTCGAGTAATGACTCCATGCAGTGATTGATCGAGTGATTTGAATATTCTTTTTCGACATTCTGTGTGTGAAAGTTGACTTTGCGCACGGATTGGCAACGTTCACTTACAGATTGTCAAAGAAAGTAGTTCGATACACAGGCGTAAAACCTACTGTTTGTATCCGCGTGGTGACTCCGATCTTCGCCTTCGGCTCGGGCCGAAAACATCACTCGGATTCGAAAAAAAGTTCTTACGCTCTTCTAATGAAGTATACAGAAACCAGGAACTCAAAATTAAGAGCTTAAGTTACATGACTCCAGATTCAGAATTGTTCAAATATTGCAGTAATCTAGTCGCGCTCAACGTTGACGAATGCATCCGCTCTTTGAGGTGTGACCTAAGAGCTCTCTCTAACAGCTGAGTTGAAATGCAATGATGGGAAAGGATTTGAGATTTTTGAATAAATCTGATATCGAGATATTCAAATTTTATTTCACTAACATGCAAATGAATTAAATGCATCTATTCACACAACGGAATTCTCCAATTCAACTCGAATAATTCAATACCTATTAACTGAACCAATTAGATAAAAAAAAAAAGAAGAAACGCTAGTGAAACCCCAAATTTCATTAACTTGAACGAAATGAGACATCTACTAACAATGAACTTGATTAAGGTGAAGAGGTACAAGATCAATGGATATTTTAGATTTTGAGTTAATAGTTTTCAAGATCATGAATTTTCTTCTCTTTTTAAATTCTAGTGTACTTTGCACCGAGAGTTGGTACTTATTGAAAAGATCTACTCCCACTGCCCGACTTATTGTGAAAACGTCCTGAATTTTGAATACATTGAGTATCTAGTAAAAAACACAACAATTCTCTTAGGATATTTGTTTAATGGAATTCCGAGAAACTCGTCAACAAATTTTCGTCATGAGCGCACTAAAGATAGAAGTCATGAAGAGATGGGGCCGTTTGATGAAATCACAATTTTCCCGAAATCGACTGTTTCATTTGAACGATATTTACATGAGAGTTTTTCAGTGCAACAGCGGACTAAGGTGTGATTGAAGAATCGGTATTGAAGTACCGTCCTCGCCATTGAATCAAGTGATGAATGTCGCGGAGAAATTTTTCTATCAGTTTCATGATACTTTTTGACTCAAAGAGACGTTCAAATATGGTACTGATGCATTGTTCGATTGTACTAACACTACTACCGATGGACATCAAATAGTACTTTGTTTCAGAGTTGTAATCTTCTTCCGATGGAATAGACTTGTTCTACCTCTTGTACGAGCCCAGTCAATTTTCGATTGTTAAGGTAGCTCTGCAGTTGTTCACTTTTCTTCAAAATGTCTCAAAATTCACACAGACGTACATCAATACTTCAAGAATCAGTGTGGAAAATCTTAGTAGGGCGATCGATATGAATTTTGGAGCTACGGAGCTCGAAAAATGCAAAATTCAACTCGGACGGAATAGCCCGCCTGAACCTCGAACTGCATTTATTTTACCCACGACTCGTTAGCGTCTCGACTTTTCTCCAAAAGACTCTATTGCAATATGACACAGTTGAGCTCAGGACAAACATTTTCTCTCGCTTCAGGAAGAGCGGTACTCGTTTCGAAGATATCCAATGTTAGGGAATTTGTTTCGCCTATGCTGAATGGCTGCTCCGCGGAAATCGGCGTGTGAGTACGTGATGGTACACAAAGCATAGTTCTCGGGTGGTGAGGTCGCACTCCGATTAAAACGTCAGCGCCCGACCGAATGTTTTGAGCCTGATAGTAACTGCAGAGCTACCCCAATGAAATCTCAGACTAGTCAGAACCGTCTACTTCCTCGTGTCGATCGAACGCCTAGAGACGCTGTCGGCGTTGAGCCTGCTCCTGGATGCCCTCGACTCCACGTCGAGCCTGGACCTACTCATACCCGAACCGCTGGCCAGGTCCGTTCTGCTGGCGCTCGACACGCCCACCTCGGTCAGCTCCTGCATCTCGAACGCCTGCTCGGAGCCGCGTCTCGACGGTGGCGCCGCCTCGGCCGACCTGGACCTCTTGCTGGCGGCGCGGCTGTTCCTCCCCGACGACTTTGCCGACGACGACGACTTGGAGCTGCTCTTGCTGGTCTTGACGGGCTTGGTCGTCTTGGAGAAGTCAATGACGAACTTGAACTCGTTGATGAGGGCCTCCCTCGGCGTGATCTTCTCCTCGATCGCGACCACCCTGGCGTTCCAGAGGAACTCGACAATGGCCACCAGGACCGACATGACGCAGCCGAAGATGAGAACGAGAAAGACTCCGCCGACGTGCGCCATGCTCAGCTCGTTCGAGTCCACGGGTTCGCTGCTCTCGTCGTCGCAGAGTCCGCCGCCCATGTCCTTCCACCACTTCTGCTTCAGCGTCTGGAGCATTCCCTTCTCCTGCAGGTGCAGAATGGCCGTGCTGAAGAGCGTCCTGTACGGCGAGTTTGGCGGCATGGCTATGCCGTAGCCCTTGTTGTCGAGCAGCGCTCCAACCTGCTGGAGCTCGCAGTGCCTCTCGATCTGATACTCTATTGTCGTCGACTCCATGAAGAACGCGTACTTCCTGCGCCCCTTGATCACCCGCTCCACTCCCTCGTCGTTGGTCTTGGTGAAGACGCTCGGCTTAGCCTCCGCCATGGCGTTGAAGATGCGCTGGTACAGCGACGTGTTGGAGTTCTTGAAGAAGGAGTACGTGGAGCCGTCCTTGAGTGCTCCGTAGGATATCTTGGTCTGCTTGGCGAGGTCCTCCACGTCGTTTATCGAGTCCTCCATCTTGACGGCGGTGAGGAAGGCCGCCAGGTTGGCCGTGTAGCTCGACACCATGATGAGCACGAAGAACCAGTAGACGCCGGTCATCAGGCGGATAGATGTCGCTCTGGGCAGTATGTCACTGCCCTGCTGCATGAGCGAGCCCATGGTCAGCCACATGGAGTTCATCAGGCTAAAGTTGTTCTCCAGCTCCTCGTTGTCGTCGTTGCACGGATGGGGGTTGACCCACTCCTCGGGCGCCCACCTCGCGCTCCAGAACAGCATGAGCGAGATTATGAGGTAGCCCGTCGCCGTGTACATCCAGACCTCGACGCTGAAAGGGTCCATGAAGGCAAACAGCTTGGGTACGACCTTCTCGGACTTGCTGTAGAGTATGCTGATGCCGAGGTTCATGAAGGGCGCGGTGAAGTCGACGGCGCTCTGGCGCTCGCTCGTTATCGTCAGGTCGCATATGGCCAGGTCGGCCTTGAGGTCCAGCAGACGCCTGATCAGGCCGTCCCACTGCTTGGTCACAGGGTTGCGCGAACCGTACTTGCCGTCCGGCACGATCTCGAACTGGCACTTGATGCCCAGATGCTGCTCGATCTGCTCTATCAGGTCGATGCAGTAGCCGACGTACTTCTTTTCACCGATCATGCGACCCTTGGCGTCCTCTGGAACTGGGGTTATGTAAGGAGGGCCCACTCTGGTCGACACAATGAACACCTTGTTCTTGGCAGCTTCGTTCAGCGAATCGTTCATGTTCTTCTCGTCGCGGGATATGTGAAGGCCGTCCTTGTTCCAGACGCCGACCTTGGTGGTACGACCCGCCTGGGTGTTGAGAATCTCCAGCTCGAACTCGCGCTCGCGGTTGTCGTTGAAGGTCATGGGGCCAGTTCGGCGGCCCATCCTCGTTCTCTTGCGGATCAGGTTGATCAGGCGCTCGCCCACTTCATACTTCTTTGTTCTGTCCAGGCAGGACAGAGGCTTGGGGCGTATCTTGCGAGCCTCGTTCGGGCCCATCTCCTTGAGTAGGAGGTTCAAGGCGTCGCTCAGGACGAACACGCCGTCGTACAGGAGAGCTGCCTCTATCGAGGCGTCGCTTGGGCCATCGCGTATGAGGCGGAACTGCGTCACGTTTGCCACCGAATCCTTGGACACGTACTTATGTATATCAACCTGAGGGAGAAACAGTCGTGGTCAGATTTGGTTTTGTAGGACCAGTGGCTGGAGCGGTTACAAATCCAGGAGCAGATACAAGCTGGTGAAGGACATGGTTTCTTATTGCTGGATCATCGTGAATTTACAGAACCGTTCAGATACTTGAACTGTCAAGAAATGTCTTAAATTTTTTCTAGAGACTAATTGTACAATTCCACGACATTTTGCATTGGCTTCAATTGAAATTTATGTATGTCCACATCTACTCAGTCGAAAAAATTGATGATCTGACTGCGCAAAGAGTGAGCCAGATCAACGACAATATCCTTAACCCACAATATGATGTGATCCTTCACTACCTTCGTTGACCGTTTTTATTGTTCTCAAGGCTCATCGTTATGGAATAGATGGAAGTCTTGGCAACGTCGAAGGTAGAGCAGGGTCAGGTGGAACAACTGTCATCACTCAAAAAAAGTTCACGGTGTGCCAAGATTGTCAAGATTAATTTTGAAAATATTCTTGTCAGCCGCAGATACTTATTGATTGTTGCAGATTGATTCGATTGATATGACAGAAATGTATGAAAACACCCTCGAGGCAATGGTGAACAAATGAGAGCTGATATCCTGAAATGCCCAATTCCCATGGGAATGTTATAACAAATAAATGATCGTTTCTTTAATTTCGAAGTAAGATCTCACTCCTGATGCTATTTGATTTTGAGAGACTATATCGTATCGAAAATGTAAATTCGTACACTCTTGAAATGGCCTCGAAAGAAAGCAAACATTCAGTCAGGGCATGGAAAAAAAGTATTAGTTCAACTTTGAGGATAGCTACACGAGACCAAACTATCAATTGGAAAGCCACGATTGGACTCATGAAAACCTTAAGTTTTCCTAATATACTACAGGGAATGCTGACAGATGACTTTCACAAACTGGGTCAATTACTTGAGCGTTACTTTAATAAGCAAAGGTTTATATAAATTTCGAGAAGAATTATGCATACTGCCTCTATTTTTTTTCGGAGACACAATTAATATGGGTTCTTCATAGAGTCGCTTCGAGAAAGGAAGAGAGATATGGACTCAGAGTGGCATGAACTTATTCGAGTTCTAACACCCAATTGGCTATCTGCATTTTTTTGGACCCCCTAAATTAAAGGTATGGCAAATTAGAGCAAATTCAGTGGAATAAGGTACAATTTGAGAAAAAATTCTCAAAATTCTTTTTTAACTTGTGCAAATTGTTTCAAAGTCGCGTAACTTGAAAAAGACTCGCAGTGGTCGAGCCCGCGTGACGTCATATGGGTACGATCATCGGCTGCGACTACAGTAAACAGATAGTCTGGCATGATTTTTTGTAACTGGCAACTTGAATGTTCTTTCAAAATGTGTTTTTTTTATAGTAGAGATCAATCTGTACAGTGAATGATTTTTTCCGAATT
>JAPYYZ010008251.1:0-16923 GCA_030522705.1 Eretmocerus eremicus
GTACCAAAAATACCCTTCTCATGACTTCAAAGCAATTTTCAAATTACGAAATGTGCATCTCATCCTGAATGAAGCGTGGAAGCGAGAGAGAGAGTCCAAATCAAGAAGTCTGAAAGCAAGAGGTAAAGCTTTGGATAGAGATGTTTTCATGGTATTCCAAACCCGTGACAAGGCAAGCATTTTAGTCACTCACGCATTCCAATCAGGCTTTTTGGAATATCGATTTGGGTACTCCCAAAGGATTTCCTCGAGCAAGAAGCTGATAATACCCGAGATTCCAATTTACTGATTGAGAACATGGGGGATAAGGATGAAATACTTTCCGAACCCGATAACATTCGAAAATGGGCTCCGTGGGTGGAATTTTAGATCAGCCCAATACGTTTCTATACAACTAGATGGAAATTAAATCGACATCTTCGGACCTTTATTGCCAAAGTAACGAATATGAGTGGGATATTGTGGAAGCCACTCGTTAATTGAACAGCCACCGGACGAGGAGGATTCCGCCTTTCAATAACGTTTTTATACACTTAACCTTCTTTCCTAAGATGTTTGGCTAAAAAGGACTTATCAAGTTTTCCTCCAACCCATTGCTACAATGCTCAAGGTGTTATAGCAATCCAAACGCAATAATACTTCTCAAATATAAAAAAGTCTGATTGATACTGATTTTGTCATTCTATTCCAGGAAGAGTAATTGCAATACAGTGACAGATTCTAGCCTATAGAAGGCAATTCAAATCATGTTTCCTAGACAAAGAGAAGAATACTGATTGATCGAACAATTCAACAAATGGAGTTTAATGGGAATGGAAAATTTAAGCGACAAATCCTGAATAAGACTCTGGGGAAACTTTGACCTTAAATATCATGCTTATGCAGCCCAAGTGATTCTAGAAGCCAAAGAGGTATGGCTCTTTGAGCAGAGAATCCCATTTTACGGTAGAGTTTTATGCCTTTCCTTGGAATAGGCGCTTCTCTTCTTTACAGCCCTATAACACTCGTGTGACCGGGTTTCAAGCGAATAAATCGCAACCAGCCTGTGATCTCATCAGAAACCTCTAACAAAATGAGCACTCCTTCCACAACGCACTGCCAAAGTTTGTTGTGGCTTTTATGAAATTTTGTCCGGATGGGAGTAAATTGATTGGTTTCTTGCGCGAAGAGGAAATTGTAAGTAAAACAAGATTGAGGTGGAATTTGATGACCAGAAGCAGTCACTCTCTTTCTCACAAAATTCTTCAGCACATCATGATGCGGAACCAGTTAAAAAATGAGATCTCAGTGCTCTCAATAACCCAAATTTGCTTGATTCATCAGATGCACTGCAATCCCGCAAATTATTGACGATGTACACATTTTAATAAGGAACGCTTGCCTCTCGGAAATTTTAGTTTTATCATCCTACTGGCAATCCAAAGTTTCATTGCACGGATGAGTGCGACTAATTCCATGGTAGATGCAATCTAGTATGTGCGAGTGCTGTCGTCACCAAGCATTTTCCTCCATACTTACAATGTTGAAAAATGAAAATCGAAGTAATTTCGACTCAAGAGTTACCTTTGGGGTCGATTTTATGAGCGGAACACGATTACTCGTTACCGATAGCGAGGGTGTATTTCACTTTGTTACACCTTGTAATTTCGTAAGAGATCACAAATACCACAATTTTTGCATCTTTTGGTACATGCTTTTGCATCCAATTTGTCTTTGCTTTGTACCTAATACGGGAGTACTGTGGATTGCTATAGAAGATGGAGGAAACGACTCTTTTGGGCATTTCGTGAAGCAAAATCTGGATAAAATGGATCCAGGTCTTACTTTACAAGTTTCATCTGCAATCCCGAATGGATCTTGTTTGGACACACTTTTTTATCATAGATTTTCATAAGTGAATGGTTCCATCGCCTGTGACTGAGAATTATGGGCCATGCAAGGATGCTGCTGTCGACATGAAGGGCATGATGAGACCTATCTAAAGTTTGGAGCCTTGGGCTTGGAATGGCACGATCACTATATGAGTATTAGGTCATGGACTCGCCGAATCCCTCTTAGTTTGGATGGAAAGAGTATTGATTTATAGAATGAAGAGTTCCCGCATTGAGCTTTGGTTGAAATTAATTCTCCTCCTCGGATAGATGATATAAATTTGATATCGCTTGAACATCTTTACGATGAACAATGGAGATCTGAAATTATTTCAACATTAGAAGAGGATCAAAATCATTCTATCACTATTTCGTTTCAATCGTACTCAAACCAAAGTCTTTCAGGTATAACACACTGGTTCTGTATAAAGGCTTAACCAAACGTATCCTTCAATGTCAACATTCTGCGATTGCAAAATATGTGCGGTGTAACGGCTTTGATGACACTGTTCAATTCTATTCGGAGGTCAAACAGTAAATTTTTAGCCGATGGATCATACTGCAAGCTCCAGATTGCTCACTCTGTGTAAGCAAGCTTCACAGTCATCAAATCGTGTCGAATTTCAGTTTGGATGAGCCAATTGATTGAATTGCTTGTTCTACATCGAACTCTGTTATCATCCATCATGGTGGTATGAGATGTGCAACACGGATATTCCATTTCACGAATATTCAACGATCAATTGGTACCAGGAACAGATCTGCGTCAGCCAAACATGTTTTCGTAGAAAGAGGAGGTGATACGATTGAGCAAATCTACCGGGATCGAGTCAGATGTATTTGACTACATTATTGTTTATGAATCCTAATCACTATGTCTCTAATCTCACTAGACTTAATACTAGTTCTTGTTAAGATTCATTTATGATTTTAGCGTTGTAGGGAGTAATCACGAGCTTCAACGCTTGATGCAATGCATGCTCAATAATTTTTCCTGTGACTCCACAGCATGAGGTATCTGATTGAACGATATTTACAAGCAGTGGAAACTGCAAATGCTACAGTAATGTGAATTCTCATTGGAAATGACAAGACCTTCACAGAACAAGTGAATCCCATCTTGCTGTGGAGTTCAAGGTTCCCTCGTCATACGAGCGTACTTGCTTATAATTCGGTCTGAAAATTCTCGGCCACGTTCATATGCATTGGTTACCCTGGAAACATCGGACTACCATCGTTTCCTGGGAGTGTTCAACCGAGACAAAAGTACCAAAAGTTCAAGCGGCATCATTCATATACAAGATTATGATTGTAACTGTCCAAACTTGATGATCACATTGCATCTGGTGGAATAACAAGGGCGCACCACTACCATTCATAGATTTTATGACGAACGTTGAAATCAAAATTCGTGGGCCAAACGCGAACAAATTTCAATTGATCAAAATGGGTTAGCACCAAATCGGAAATCTAGATGAAGGAAGTTCGCAATCACATTTAATCTCGTCGGTCCTATCTCAACGCGGAACAATCTCATCTCCCTCTTCTTTGAAAATTAGGACCCTTTTCAGCAATCAACCTATACACGTCTGAGCATTCGCGAAAAATAACCTTGCCGTAGCATAACTGATTTTCCAAAGCGATTCGCGAATGCGGTCGAATTTACTCTCGCGTCTCGTAATGCGGGGCAGGAGCAATTAACTTTCGGGCTGGGCATAATTCGCTCCAGCGCAGCCAGCGCGCGCCAGAACAATCGCAACTAAGTGAAAGTTAATTCGACGTGATAAACGGCCGGACCATTCTCTCTCTCTCTCTCTCTCTCTCTCTCTCTCTCTCTCTCTCTCTCTCTCTCTCTCTCTCTCTCTCTCTCTCTCTCTCTCTCTCCCCCTCTCCGCTAACATGTAAATTGCAGAGACTTTTGAGAGGCTATAGACGGATAATGGAGGTGGTTGAGCCGTTGCGATAGAATAGTTTGGGAGAATCGCTGATCCCCTCTCATCAAAATCTGTGCTCGAGGAAATCGGTATCCTTCCGATGATCACTTTGATTAGAGCGCTCCCATTTCGTGTATCCATTGAGATTCCCAAAATGATGGAGAGGGTAGGAATTTCCTTGCATTCTCAGAGTTGATAAAAGTCTTTGGAATAGCAGAGGGGAATGAACCCATGAATTACTTTTGGTTGAGAATCGTTGAGATACTGCCGATCTGCGTTCCAACTTTTTTATGAGGTCAAAAAATAATCGTAGTAGAACAAAAATTTTGGCAATATCTTTCTCATTGAAAAATATCAGAAACTGTCACTATCTTGAAGGAGTTGGATTCAAATTCAACTTCTCACCTCGTGAACCCACTATCATAATTAAATTTTTCGAAAAAAGACAGCTCAAATAATTAGCTCATGAGAAGTCTTGTAATATCTTAATTCCCTTATCAGTAGGCTAAAGAGATGGAACCAGTTATTCTCACCTCCGTATCAGGATACATCTTTGTTCTCTTACCGTAATCAGAGGATATCTGTACTCTTTAGAGTACGAAAAAGACATCAATTCAGTTTCACTGATTGCAGATATGAAAGTACTATATTTTCATATGAATATGCTCTGTACGAAATCAAGTTTCTTGAGTGTGCTATAATCCGAAAATAATACAGGGTCTTAAGTAGCCGTGCTCTTCTCTGAAAACTTTTCATCATTTGCATGTCTACTCCGTCATAGTCTCGTGATTGGCTGTTCGCAAAGTCAAATTAAATCTCGTTTAGCTCCGATTGTCTTATCGCTTGAGTCTTTCACACCTATATACACTCCTACAGAAAATGAGCGTAGCTTTAACGGAACCTTGAGACTGTGTCACCCAGAAACGCAAGCTAGTGCAAAATTTGACGTGGAATTAAAGTCCTTTCTCCGGGCGAGAGCGACGCTGAATGCTGTCAGTCTGGCAAGAAGATCCATTGTGCGTTTCGCTATTTCGACGCTGAGTCGATGTTGAGGCACGAAACTCTGGCTTGATCCTGTTAGCGGGTGTATACGAGATTCGAGCTTCAATTTTGCCAGCTGTGAAATTTTCACCGAGCAACGAGTTATGAGCGCACGAATGCGCGCTCTGACGATTTTAGCTGCCTCTTGTGAGAAATGTCATGCGCAAGGACTCGCCGAGGCGTTTCAACGCGTGAAAATGAGGTTTTCAATCCTGACTTGGGATTTCTCGAGAGATCCGTCATCTCGATTCCGAGGAGTGAGAATTGGGTTTGACGGGAACGAGTTATGACTGCTGGAGAAATCAAGAATGAGAAATTCCTGTGCGATATTATGGAAATTGAGAAACGAGTATCACGATTCTCACGTGGTATATGAACAAGGATCTTGGGTGATGAAGGAGTGCACTCTATCAGCAAGATTTCTCTGGCACCTTTCACCTCAGTTCATCTGAATTTTGTCTAAATTTGAGTTTTTCGGAGGCTATTTCAAATATTTTCATTGGGTTTTCTCGGCGACTAGCTCGAGTAATAGTTGCAGAAGTGGTTTGCATCACTCTAGAGTTGATATTTGTTCAGAGTTACAAAAATAGATTTAAATGGACATGAAAAAATGAGATTATCTCAGTCTTGTAATCAGCCAACCATAAAACTATATGGTACACCAATTCTCATACGGATTGAAGCCTCAGAAAAATGTGTGCCGTAAAGAGTTAAATGAGTGCCTTGAACATTTCAATGAATCTCTCATGCCTCTTCAAAACTCAGAGAAAGAATCTAGAGGGTACTGGAAATTTTCTGGTCACCCAAGGATCGAATCCCCTCGAGACGAATTGCAAATTCCAAGTTCACACATTCGCTAAGGCTCAAGTTCCTGCAATTATTCAAACTACTGGTTGTAGTGATTCTTCCTAATTGTTTCACAAATCACATATCTTGAGTTAGACCGAGATTCTTCGTTGTCAGGTATTTCTTCTCCACGGATTAAATTGAATCCATCATGATAATTTTCAGTGTGACCTGGTTTCCAGAGCTTGAGAGCAACCGCAAAATCACAAACATGCATTATGCACGATACAATTATGCACGATACACTCATTCACCGCTCTCTTCATTTCCTCTCCAATATCTCTCAAGAGCATCTGGACGAAAGCAGCCCATACAAATGCTGATGAGATCCCCAATATCCATGTTGCGCCTAACCCACCGCAGTCGTCAGAGCAAATCCCTCCATATTCATCCAATTTTCAATTTCTCCTCGTCCAATTTTCTTCAAGTAATATCTCAGGGATTTTTATTACAGCATAGCTCTCTGAAAACCGCATTGGGCAGAACCGCTCCGTTTTCATTTTGGCCTCACCGTATTTGGGTTTCGGTGGCTCTCGCGTGTCGCCGCAGCAAACGTATGTTTATTCACTCGCGGTCGCCACGTATACGATCGTATATGTGCGGGTATGCGCCAGTCCGAAGGCTATAGGACCTTGTTCCGCGCGCAAATATACACACGTACGGAGAGTGGAGAGGAGTGAAGAGCCGAGTGCATGCGCTATACACTCGCGTTTTGTTAGCATACACGTATACGTTACCGCCTGGTTGCGTCTGATGTTTGGGAATGAAACAGGTACTGAGACGGAGATTTTTCCAATATGCATGAGTGAAGGGAAAGTACAAGATTCAATGTGGATATAGGAGGTTTGAGCTCGTATTGACGCTTGCTCGTATTGGCAAAGTTGTTATTCGCATTTTTCGAGAGGAGTGGCATGTTTATTTGAGATTTGGGGGAAATGACATATCCCTCCGTCGGAGAAGGGGCTGTTCAAGGATTGATTTTTCACTTTCAATCGATTAAGTTAGCAGCACCCCGATCTACGATTTGTTTAGAATAATCATGATTACCATGATTGAGAGGCTTGCTGTTGAAATTACATTTTTGATTCTGGATAGTAGGAATTTATTTGAGCAGGTTCATGGTTGAAGTCTTAATTCCTCAAAAAGTTTTTGTTTGTTTCCCCATAGGAATTACTACATCGATATTGACTCAAAGAGGTATCTTTGTGGCTTGATCAAGAATCAGACAAATCACTTCAAGAGTAATTTTCAAGACTAACAATCTTAATCACAGAATAAAATTCTCTTGAATGTTTGTTTCGGAGTTTCATCAACCGCAGACCAGGAATTTTACATTTTTCAAGAACAACCTGATTGATTATTTATTACAGTTTCTTTGACAATTGCTTACGTATCCTTTGCACTCGAAGAGTTCACAAAACCATCCGGTGAATCGTATAAGTAATCGTATCGAGATACACGAACTGAGAAATCCCAGCGTGTCTCGCAACCCTGACCCTATCTCTCTATCTTCGTGAATGTGGCCATCTACCTAGTAACCTCAAAAGAAGTTACACACGCGCGGATACGTCGCGGGAGATCAACACATCGCGGAAGTATTCGTCGAGACCGCCGTTCAAAAGAGTGAAAGTCAAGACGCTCGCCCCAACGGAGCGCCCCAGTCACATCATTCATTCAGAGAGAATTCAAAGCTCTAGCCGTGCTCAAATTTCTCCCAGCACCGCGGCGAGTGCTCCCCAGAGGGCTATGAAGGAACACGATGGTTAGGAGTTCCCAAAAAGCTCGGGGAGACAATGGGAATACTTACAGGGGCGAAGATCGGGAAGTTAAGAAAGCCCTTGAACTGAGCAGGCGCGAAAACTTTTTTATCTTGTGACATGAATAAAGTCCGCGAGTGAGAGGAGTCTGTTAGATATAAGAGATCTTGTCGGAATTTGTGAATTGATGCTTGTGATTTTGATTGTGCAACTTTCAAAGATTCCAACAGTGAGCTCGGCTGATATCGTTGAAAAATTAACTGTTGTTGATGTGGGACTTGGCTGCAAACGTTGATTTCACCATTCATGGAAACAGACAACACTTTTGGGGCTGAACCTCTAGTTTGAGATGAAGTCATTACGCCATGTATTTCTTGTGAGATTTATTCGAGATTCAGCCATGTTGGCTTCCGCTGTCATATAAATTAACACGTACGTTCGGCCCCATTTGTAAGGGCCCAGACTGTACAGGTAGATATTTGTTTATGGTGAGGATCCAATATTCACGAGACCCAGACCAACCCTTTGATGGAAAGTGATACAAGTTTCTTCACTCGCTAATCCTGGAAAACATGCAATACTTCGACACAGAAATTTGGGCATTTCCATCTAAATTTTTATACATATGATATAATTTAACCAGAAAATAGTCTTTCCAGTACATTCACATGAAAAACCTCTCAAAAGGTGAGCCCATTGACTTCGGATGTTTAGAACTCACTCTTACTCCTGAATCAGTGCGACCAGAGACTACCAGTGTTCGAGGCAGAAATGCAGGCCACTCCGAAATTTACAAAGGAGTCTAGAAGAAGGCCAAAACTGATTATTAACAACAGAAGCATTCATATAGTAAGGATCCTCGCAACCCTCTTATTCACAATACTCCATCGGAAAGATTATATTCTTAGATTCTTCGTACCCTGAGAAATTTGGTCGACTTCGTCGCATTTTATCCCATTCTTGAGACCATTTGGTTCTTTTAAATCACCTGAATGGATGAAGGAATTGAGATGAAGGAATCACATATTACGCATCAATCTGTGTGAATCAAGATCATTTATGAGTTCGTATCCTCGAAAATATCCGTTTGTGAGAGCTGAGGAAGATTCAAGGTATGGTTTATTGAAAATTAAATTTTCCACAGGATAGTGAAAGGAATCTAATTGCGTAGGAAAATCTTGATCTCGTTCTTAGATTTTGCGATGTAGGATACATGGAAAGATGATATTCCTTCAATGTCGCGTTCCAAGCTATTTTGGGAACACGTAACGCAATGTGAACCATTGTTCCCAGAGGGGGCTGTAGAGCAGTGAGCAACTTTTGCATCACTAGTGTAACTCGAGTAATTTAGCAACCATATTGCAGTCCTCAACTTGAGTAGTATCCTACCTACTCTTTTGTTTAGGCATCTGTGTCAATTCCTTCATGCAAGATTAACTCCTCCACCAGTAGCAAACTACCAAAATCACGGCCAGCCTAACATTAATTTCAAAAATTTGCAACCCCGCTCATTACACCACAACGTACAAGTGACCACGCCGTCTCCTCACGAAGCGAGGAAGTAACGAACCTGTCCAAGCACCTTCGCCGCTCGAGAGCCCTCGTCTAGATCGCGAGAGAAGGCGATCCGCACAGAGACCGAGACCAGAGTCATCCCACTCGAGAGAGCATCGCCTCGTAAACCGAGATCTCCTGAGAAACTCTCGCAGACCCGACCAACCGCAACGCAGAGTCAGACCAGTCACCACTACGAACCTCCACGACCAGAATATAGCTCGGGACAGGCAAGGCGCATGAAATATGTATACCGCATTCTCCACTCACTTCGGCCAGTACTTATACATCCGAATGCCCATCGGTTACCCCAACGCATCGTCGTCCCGGAGTGGGTATACTTGACCCCCTCTGCGCTGTCGAATAAATTTCTGATAGCAACCTCTTGGGAGAGGAGAACCGACCCCCTTGAAGAAGCCCCTACGGGTAAAACTTGGCCGATGGATGCGTGCGAGGCTTACGCACACTCTAGAAATGTACCGTGACGCAGTGGAGCAGATTGGATGAGCTTGATGCGAGCGACAGGCCAATCGTAATTCGCCCACAGGTATACGTGATGCTGAAGCTCGCGCACGTGATTCCCAACTGCGAAATGAGATTGAACTTGCACTGCAAGCTCGGTATGAGTTGGGGTAACGTCGTTACGCTCTTTGATTGTGTTCTCGAGCTGGTGAAATGAGGAGCTTGATCGAGTTAGTGGCTTGCGATGTGTGCAAGTAATTATGAGCAAACTTGTTTGCTTGGATCAATCTGCCAAGCTCGTGAGATCATTTCGGTGGATTGAGTTGATAATGAGCTATTTCACAATTTTCAACTTTTTCAAGCATCTAGTTCTACCATTTACATGATATGGTCGCTAGTATTGATAGATGAAACATGTTCTCGTTGATTTAATGATTTAGTTGTGAGTTAAGTTTTCATGATGCCCGAAAATCAATTCTATGTGTTGTGATGGTTATTACGAGAAAAAAACAAGTCAATTTTAATCAGATATGATCATAGCAAATCCATTCATTCACAACAGCTGAGGTTGTTTTTTCTGGAATCTGGTCAGCTCTTCAAATCTGAAACATTCGTTAGAGTCGAATCAGTGCTCTTCCTCGCATATTTCTTACAACAAGTTAAAAGTAAGCTTAAAACCTCTCATTCGGATGTTTATATCTTCGGTACAAAATGGCCGAATGTACTGAAATGTCACAGACGTACACATTGATGAAGAAAGTTTCTTCCGGAGTTCGGAGGCAACCTCATATCTAGAAATCCTGATGTTGTAAATTCCTCAATGTATTAGTCGCACAATCGAGCTGTCCGGGAGTGATTTGATACAAATGAGAGGAATAGAAGACCGAAGAATCAATAAGTTGCTCAGAGGCACTCATCAAAAATTATCAGCTCAATTGAACTGCTTCTAGGATCTCCGATATTATTCTGAGTCGAATGACACTCGGCTTTCCTGCGAAATTAACTGTTATATGAGGTCGTTTATTAACTACGAAACGACTTCGTAATTGTTAGTCTCCGTCAGCCTCAACATCCATCGAATCAGTCAATCATCTGAAACTGCATACGATAATGGTGTTTTGCAACCCCTTTCCTCCTGTCCTCCCAATCACGAAATCAATGGGCAGAATAGCAAACAGCAGGATACCGACCGACTATAACCCGTTTCGAAAATTTGTCAGGCCATGCTTTTTTACACAAGTACACAAATAGTACACAGCAAAACTGTTGTTCGATAACAAACTGACATTATTTCTTTCACCTCTCCCTTTCCCTACCATAGCTTCGCTTCGACTCTTTGCACGACAGGCCCGAATTGCGCGCCATTACTGGCAAAATGTAATTCAATACGTCAGTCGCAGTCACGGACCATATTCGATCTCACGAAAAGGTAAATTCAATTTCGCGAGAGAATCGCGTCCATTTGTAGTTGTGCCACGGTCATACGCTCGCGAAACCTCACTTTGCTGTATATACTGCCATGAGCTTGCAAGCTCGCGTTCAGATGTGTGTGCGCGTATCTAAATTGTTGAGGTATACGTCGACAAAAGCGAATGATGGTCGATAGAGAGAGGGAGAGAGAGAGGGAGAGAGAGAGCGTGAGGGTGCAATTCTGTTCTTGGGTTTTCGAGCGATGGATCTCTCTCTCTCTCTCTCTCTCTCTCTCTCTCTCTCTCTCTCTCTCTCTCGGGTTTCCTCGGCTCGCGACGTTAACCTAATTACGTCCGAGCCTATCGGCGATGCAACAACGCGATATTCCTGGACAGGTGAGCGAAAGCGTTGTTCGATATTTCGGTATATACTCGCGTTCGGTTCTCTGAGCGAGGATCGCATTTTTTTCACAGTTTATTGCGGAGTATGGGAGTTGATTGAAAAAGGAAGAGCTTCAGCATTTTTTCGCTGGTATGCGATTTAGGAGAGACCGTGGAGCGTAGGTGGTTTGAAGAGTTTCGAGATACATAGATTCAGAGCACAGAGAGCGTTAGCTACTCCAATGTTGGTGCATTGCGTGAATAGTGATGCCTCTCTTGCGACTCATATTCTCTTTAATGCTTACGTATCGTCGAGTGGGAATTCCAAACTATTCCTGTCCTAATAGGATAGTTTTGTTCAACTGCCCTTTTCGAGCGAGGATTTACACTCTTTCTCGAACCCTCAATATCTCATCGCCCTCAATAAACTTTATCTGTACATATCTTCTTTTGCTTGGTTCGATGCAAGATTCAATTTGAGCTCAAATTATATCAGAGGAATCTTGGAACGGGTATGGACATGTAAGTACTGGATCAACATTTTCCACTTCCATCTCCATCTTCCAATAGATTTGAGGAAGATTGTACATGTACCATCAAATAAGATTTTGTTAGTGCCACGAGTTTCTCTAATGCACACAGTCTGGTGGCCCTTACATCTATGCACCTCATACTTGATTCATCCTCTTCCCAAATTAATTATGAACTCACTGAGCTAGAAACAGTGAGTGGCAAAGACTGACGAGAGTTTTCAGGAGAAACTCCGATAACTTACCCCAAAGAGCAAGCTCTAATGGAATCATGGAATTTTTCATGCGACTCTACTTTCGAACATTAATTATTCCTGTGCATATTAGAACTTCTATAGTGACTCTTGAATGGAAGAGAAGCTGCGTATGTCACGTGTACAAGTGTTGTTATTGAGCTTTGACTTTTCTCAGTGTGATGTCTGTAATTTTTTCCAAAAATCTCCAAAACCCTTGCGCAATTTATTGATGATAAGATTAGATACATTTTAGAAAATTTCTGTTCATTCGCTTCCTTCCTTCCTTCTTCAAGCATACATACTTACCCACTCGCCCGTTCGAACGGGAGATTTTAAAGGGGAAGAGCTCTTTGTTTCGAGATTCTACAATGTGTGCTACGCGAGGGAAACTTTCTGAAGAATATGCATCCGAGTAACTTCTATCGTAGTTCCTGGCTGCAATGGGTAATGAATGTCTCATTGGCTGGATCCACTTTGAAAGCATAAAAAACTTCCCTCTGCTATATTCAACTCCATCACACTGCATGAATTGTAAATACTCATTTGCAAAATTTTAGTGGAAGAATTAACGAAAATGTTTATATTTTTTGGACGTGATAATATTTGGGTATTTCGTATTAGATTTCTATAGGACTTTGATGCTAAGAAACCTTTTGTCCGAAATACCCATTCATTATTACGTTCAAAGAAGATTCGTCGCCAATCGGACATACAGCTAACTTCTATATGAAAACTTCTATACTCTATTCGTCCGAATCTCCAGATATCAATCAACCTCATTTGGGTCTCACGACGAGTTTGAATGTAATAGTCCTTCAAATCCTTCCACAGCTCCTGGTGGAATCGACCAAATCTTTTCACAGTCGTGGACTCGTTCCCAGAGTATGCCGAAGTGAATTGATTCCAGGTTTCAATTTCATTTGGATCAGAGCAGTAATATCTCCAGAGTCAGCAAAAAATTCGTCGCCACATTCAGTGGAGAAATCGAAGGGAAATACCCATCTGCAGCTGACCTGAGTTTCGATTGCATTCCACGCTCTTTTTTTCCAATCGAGCTCTGATTGCGATCCGGAGGGAGCACAAAGTTAGCGTCGACGCTGTAGATCACGAGCGAATATTTGCTGACTTTTTAAATCCTCGTCTGTGCTCAAATATCACCTGAACTTTGGCAAGTCCTACAATTCGATACTGACTTGGCGGAAAGAACGGTCGTAAACTCCCTGCAAGCTCCGTCTTGCCAATTCGATTAAATGGCACACGACACTTGGTTTCGCTCACGATTTTACTGTACATTGATTCGATCCTCGAGTGCATTTTTCGGCGCATAATTCTGGCATGCGGGTATGATCCGAGAAAGACTCAAATTAAAATTCGCTTCTCAGAAGGAATCTTCGGTTAGACGACTGACAATTGATTTTGTGCCCGAAAATTGTCTATTCCTGTTGAAGCAGGTAAGCAAACTGACACAGAGAGTGAGATTTACATGATTTCAAATCCTGGGAATTCCCCATACTCATGCTTCTTAGAAAATCCTCAAAGCAATCCAGAGAAATACGATGGCTTTTGAGGAATCCACAATCCAAAAGCGAAGAAATGCCGAAGCAGCTGCCATGGCACGGAAAAAAGCTTCAAAAGCTGGTATGCATTCAGCGCACTTTGGGCTCGTGTAGAAGAGGAGAGCGATCGATAAGTCATTCGGCACGGTCGTTACGATAACGGCGCGAGCAACGCTCATGCGTCTGCGGGCGAGATGTACCTGAGGCTTGGGAGCATCGGCGGTAGTGGCTGACTGCAGCCGTTGTCCTCCCCTTAAAAGCCAGCTGGCGTTAATGTTTGCTCGAGGTGGGGCTTGAGGGCCGCATGAATGGAAGCTTGATTCTAAAATAACAGGCTTACCAAGCCAGCCAAGAATAATGAGGTTTTCGAGGTGCACCTTGCGATGGTCTATTTTTTATGGATCTTGCTCAGAGTGAGCAAATGTATATTCAGCACCGCTTGGTGTTGTGATTATGAGGGATTGCGTTGATGGGATTCTGTTCGGGAGGTATTTTGTGAGATCGAATGATTCTCTGGTACTGGTGCATGGAGGTTCGGAGGGAGTGTTTCTTACGCCTGCTAGTGAAAATGATAGACGATTGTCCCTCCCGAGCCAACGGAGGATCTACATCTGGAAATTCGATAGATTGAACAATGAATCAATCCAGATTTTCATGAAAGAACTTTATATCCAGCGAAATCATCTCAATCGCTAGATCTATGAAAGTGTAAAAGGATGAGCTCTGGCAAGATTGATCATAAAGTGACCTTTGCCTTCAATATTGGCTACTCTGATCAAAACAATTGTTGCATGGTCTCATGGTAACATGGAACTGGGTGGCTCGATCATCCCTCATCGATTATTATTATCCATGTTCTATGCTTCCTCCGCTTGAATAGCTGGGAAGCTAAGTAGCGTCTCATACCCGCAAAATTAAACTATCAGACCACTGAGGGAATTTAGAATACTTCTACTGATTAAATCATCAAGATGAGTTGCTACTGAACGATTCATTGACAATCTCAATGGTTCGTGCAGGAAAAGTGGGTAATGGCAGCGGTTGGCTTGGATTTTTTGATTCATTCTCTTCATCAAGCAGGATTATTAACAAAACTGAACCATTTAAGCATTTGGCAAACTTTGACGACAATCATAATTCTACTTCCAAAAAAGGAGGCAGGTATGTGATAAGTTATGAAAATTCCTATAAAACATCACAAAATCATATTTTCTGGATGACTCATTGTCATTGCTTCCACAGAAATAGAATATTCCAAACATCATGAATACAAAAAGGAGAAATCTCGAATTCAAATATTTCATTGACGCAAACGTGTGAGAGCCTGGGGAGTGAGACGTATGGAAATACGAGCGAGCATCAAGTCAGAAGCTGTTGCTCGCAAAGACATTGGTAGCCATAGCAACAGGTGGTGAGAGACGTCTGCGCGGCCTATATACACGCGCAATCCTTCTCTCCCCCTATACCCACCATCGGCCTATTTTCTCTCGAGTGCCTCGCTGGCGCCGCTGCGAATGGAACTCGCCTCTTTCCCCGTTTTTCTCTCTACATATCTGGCAGATCCAGCCATCTCTCACCGCGTGGACGGGAAAAATAGTCGAACGTGGCATTTTTCCCCCGTTGACGAGCACTCGTGTTGATTATTATCCAACTCGTCGCGCATCGATTTTGGCAACGAGAAGCACGTGAAAAGAGGATCGATTGGTCGGCATGTATTATTCGAATCGATGTGGTGCTGAATAACATTATTCGATGGCGTTGGACGTTCAACGATTGTGTTGGTCCTTGTCAGGTTATTTTTGTCGCGCCGAAAATTGCCGTGGACGTGTCAGGGGGTGAATTTGAAGTGGATCGGAATGGAGCTGTGTGTCGTTGAATGTTATGTCGAAATGGATGTCGAAGAAGCCTTGAGAAATATTGATGATGTTTATTTTCGTCCTCCAAGTTTAGGGCGACCCCGAAAATTCTAAGTGCGAGTAAAAACTGATGGTGATCGTTCTTGAGAAGATGATTTCAATGCCGTTAGAGTTGTTAAATTGATCGTGGAGAAGACAACCTGAAAAAATCTACGAATCAAGGAGACGAAACGCCGGAAATGAACGCATCTTTAAAAACTGTTGAAGCGGGGAGCGCTTAAAAAAAGTGTGGCTTCAGAAACAGTGGAAGCAGTTTTAGTGGGAATTTTAGAGTGTAAAATGACGATACTGGCAAATGAGTTCAATTCGGCCTTTGAAGAAGAAGATGAGTGCATACGTGGATCACAAAAGTGAAGTCGTGGTACGAGAGAGAATTTGACAGTGAGAAGTCATTGGAGAACTTCGCGGGGAATTGGCGCAAAAAGTCGCTCAAGCAGTTGAGATTTGGTCAGCCCGGCGATCGATGAGTAATTGATACGCGCGACACAAACGGAAGAACTAGTGAAACGTTAGCCATCTGGAATATTCGAGAATCAATCAAAATATATGAAGTAGTGCATGTCACATACTGCACCGAGCTTTGACTCTTGTCGTCCCTCTCAAATTCTATAGTCTGCTCGAATCGCACGTGTGAAACTGTGCACGCAATCACGAACAAAGATTGAGCTGGGGCTTTTTATCAATCCCCAGTCACTAGGCTGTCAAGATCAACAAAAAAATTCTGGCTATTGATTCTTGAAAGAATTTTTCCCTACACTCAAATTCATTTTAACTTGAGTCATTCTAAGCTTTGAACACCTACTCTTTTGGCTCACTCTTCTAGAGACCTTTCCACTTTGCGATCGGATGAATGATGATATCCATGAGAGTTGATGGAGTAGAATTCACAAAATCCGTGGAAGAGATTATCGCAGCACACGCGGATGGTAAACTCACCAACTTGCTATTCTACACGATTAAGACTGCCTCCGGTGGGCTGTATCGATACATAAGAATAGTCTCGAGTGTGACCAATCTCTTGTGATCAATAAGATCATGCAATATTGAGCCATTCACGAGAGAATCCGAAGTTCTCTGCTGCCGATCGAAGAAAGCCCACAACTAAGGCCACCGATAGAAAGTTCACAATATTCACTGACGTTTCCCCACAAGGTCTGATGGATTGATGCAGGTATTCCAACTGGATTCACCGGATCACAGATCAAATTCTACCTCCCGATGCGACAACCATCCGACCACCACAGATCTCGACTTCGCAACATCCTGACCCCCAAAGAACATCCCATCTCCACAAGCACAGCTACTAACAATCTCAAAGACGTACGCACGCAAATCCTCGAGAGCGTGATCAATTACCCTCCTCCTTCTTGCACCACTCGCTCCAGCTCGACCCCATCCTCTCCAATCCGCGAAACCAACAATTTCCAAAA
>JAPYYZ010008254.1:0-16416 GCA_030522705.1 Eretmocerus eremicus
TGTTACACAAGAAGATGATTGCGTTATCGATCGTATAAACTGCATCAATGCGAGTCAAAGAAATTCACAAGGCTTTTTCTGCCTCTAGTTTCAGGATGAAAGATGTTCATCAGTAGTTAACTTGTCGATAATCTAATTTTTTTCGTCGCGTGAAGTGCAGATCCGATGATGAATACAGACATTGATGGAGAGGTGCGAACATCGCGTGATCCATTCCTTTATCGGTCACTAAGTGAACGAGAGTTAAAAAAATGTGTTTTACCCGGTCATCAAACTTGGTTGCTGCGTTATTTTCGTACTGAGACATAATACAGCCTTCCGTTTTCACTCAGAATCTAGTCACATTAGATTAACTTCACACCACTTGCAATATTGTTTTTGTCACTTTCTCTTTCATCGGAGGTACCGGTCCCACAACACCATCTTGACTGGATAACACAGAAAAATTTTTCCCCTAAACTCGCAAGATTGATTAGAGAATGTTGTAGATTGCACTTGCTATACAGAACAATACCAATCATAAAAAATTTTGATTCAGCACAAAAGAGGAGGTTAGCGAAGCGAGCAAGAAGGAAATAAAAGAACGAGGTGAGTGAGCAAAACGAAGAATAAAAGGAAACTTATCAAGTTTATCCCGCGCTTCTACAGAGAAGTGCAATTATTTTTCGCACACCCGAGGTAGGAATCACTAATTGGCACTCTATATCGAGATCACACCGAAACACGCGTCCGCGTTACTCAAGTTTGGAGACGTACACCGTGCTGTCACACACCGATGAGTTGAATTTGCGCACCGCACGCCGCAAGATTCGCGACAACTCGCTCAACAACAAAGGCACGAATGGCAACGAGACTCGGGCGCGAACAATGCTCGGATCGCGCGAGAAAGAGAATTATATCCACTCGCTCGAGCTCGACGACGTCTCCAGGAAGAGCCAAGGAGATTATCGGCGAAAAGTGGCTGCGAGAAAGACGTCTGAGCGGATATGCGGTGTGCGAAGAAAGGCTCGGCGAAAGGGAAAGGGACGGCACAGTCGTCTGCATCCACTTTGCACAGAAACTCGGCGAGGCTCGCAAAGAAGATTCATACTCGCGTGATACGCTTCGACGGATAATAGGCCTACGGGTCTATATACGATCCAGAGACCGACACAGGCGAGGCGCTGATGCAACTGAGCGCTCGATCTCTCGGCGAGGTGGCCGCGTCGCTACGAAATAAGTAGCCTGGGCGTATTATAGGTACGACCGCCTCTTACTATACGTATTTACGAGCGAGAGACGCAGAGGACGCGGAGAAAAGGCGCGACGAGGCCGAGAGCTATACATCGCACAGCTGCAGCTGTCACGCCGTTGTGTGCGCGGCCGAGCCCGATTAAATCCGCTTCGTCCTCCGGCGTGAATTTTTTAATTTTTAAATCGCCCGCCAATTCCGCTTGAAAAATTCGCGCGACGAGTCATCCGCCGTAAATATCGATTCAGCGACTCGCTCGAGCAGACTCGATCCTTGAGCCGTTCGACGAGATTCGTGGTTTCGAGCGCCCGATTCCGGGATGGATGTGTCGCTCCCTTGTGACCGGCAAAGAGAGTTACCGCTGCGTACGACAGATAAGTTTTGATAGCATTCGAGTTGTTTAGCATAACGAGCCTGGGCGAGAGGTGGCTCGTTTTTTGCAACCAACTGGCGTTGATAAGGACCTCTTGGCATTTTAATCTCGCGTTTGAGAGGAGCGAGAGCACGGGTACGATGCCCAAGGCTGCCTCAGGATGATACTTTTACTTTCTTTCCAGACGCATCTTCTCGTATCTTCTACAGTAGTGTAGAAGTGAAGCAATTTTGAAAAGAGTCCATCGGTTTGATTGTCTATCTTTTCCCTGCAATGTTTGCGTCTGGCTCGGATTTTTGCTCGGATTTTTGTCGCATTCAATCCTTTCTTTCTTTTTTGTTAATAAGAACTTTCGAAAATTCAGTATAGCAACGTTTCACGAATCGTTACTCATCCGTAACCAACCGCACATTCGGTCATATTTGTGAAAAAAAAAACTTTTTCATCCTAACGTCTTCAAGACAATCAGGAATAACTCTGCTCTAGTGAATCATGTTCCACGCTAATCCACGAATGATTCATTACAGAAGGATGAATTACGTCATGGATATACTCAGAAATCGTTCTTTCAATTCTCAGTGAGATGGACCCTTTTTGTGATGCGATGTCTTGAAAGAAAATCGAACTTGCCAGTTACTGGTACTGAGTATTACTTGAGTGATTACTGTAATACCATCAACTAGGTATCATTGTAGTCCACTGCAGTAGAAATACTGAGCTTGTACTATACTATTACAGCTTCGATGGACTACAATAGTTTATAGTGAAATACATAGTAATGCTCAGTGAAACTACTATGATTTTGTAGATCTAAGCCATTGCTAAAGCATACTAACTTCATCAAATGACTGAACGCTATGATACGCTGCAGTTTTCTCTTTCGAGGGAACAACGGAAACCGAAATGATTGCTTCGAAGGAAAGTATAATCCATTCAGACTGTATGCAATCTGAGAAGATTTCCATGAAGTGGTACAGCTCCACCATATTTTATCCACCATTTATTTTGTGGAAATGTCTGTATCACACCGTTCTGATGGTGAGTGAGGATCAAAGGGATGGTGATATATGTATAAGCCTCCACTCATCATTCACGCAGATTGTTTTGGCAAAAACCTCGCCCTGCCTTCGCTCATTTTTTACTGTGTACTGAAAATAGAGCTGGAAATTACAACAGCTAAAATGTAATTGGTTATAGACAGTTAATAAAAAACTGGCCCCTTGAAATGTCAATAGCACGCAACTTTCGTGGTATTAGCACGATTTGATATTGAAAGTGCAGTTTTTCCTCATGTGCTACGATGGGTTCGTGGAAAAAAAGAGGAAAACCAAGTTTCGAGAAATCGAAAAAATCATCGTGCAAAAATCATCCAAGTATGCATTCAGCCAAATATTCCTGACAAAAATGCTTGTTATTTATTTTTGAGTGACTATTCAAGTTCCCGAGAACAAGTGAAAAATTTGTAAAAAATTCGCCCACCCCTATTACCTCGGAATCCTGTATCGAATACTCTGTCGAGATTTGAGAGCGAAGTAAACGATTGATAGCACTATTCGCTTGTATTTTGCGAATATACGATCTCAGCTCCATAGGAGCAATTTGAACCATTATCGACATGAAATTCATAATCTCAATACAATGGAGCAACTCATCAATTTTCTCTCTTCTCTATCCATCAAGATTCTTCGATGAAGAAGTTTCCATTCCTTCAATCAGCGAGTTTCTGTCATCAAGTTACGTTAAAATCGGATACACGTGCCTGCTTGGTTGCTTCATCCTCACAATTGCAGGTAATTTTCGATGTAAGATTATCCCGAATGAGTCAAGCAAGATTTTTTCCTCGATCTTTACACGTGGTACAGTAGATACATAATTACTCTGTGAAAAGTGACTTCAACTTCGTACAGGACTTATTGAATTTTTTCACTCGACTGCCTTGTAACACGATCATACTATTAAGGTCAAATCACGAACAAGCTTTAGCATTAATCAGGGATTTCTGGTGATTACATTTGTCTTGAAAAATTATCAAATTTCATTTTCATGCGCAATTGATAGCATGCTTTCGCAAACCCGACTCGCATCAGTATTTCTTGTGGCGATTGAAGAGTATGAATATGAATTTCTTCCAGTTTCCATGGAACTGTAATCGTGCTGATGTTTGGGAGATTAGTTGTTCAATAGATTTAGGTCCAGAAGTTCTTGGTGCATAACCAAATAAACTCATTGATATTTAACATGTGTTGAATGGGACATCAAAAATATCCTCCGAACTCAATGAAGAGTCATTTGAGAGTTGTTGCCACATTTTCACTCTATATTTGGAACAAGTCACATTCAACCTCGATCATAGTCGTAAGAGAATAGGCATCGATTCCTCAGAAACGTGTTACCTACCTAGAAAAAGTATACTTCAGACTGACTGTGATATCTCTACGCGATACCATGGTATTTGCAAATGCGAAGTGGAGAATGACAAAACAACTGTCTTACGCATCCATGGGATCGAGTTAGCGCCACGAAAAGCTGGTCAAGGCTATTCCGCGGTTGCTATGGCTCTCATCGTACGCCCATATCTAAGCCTTTTCCGCCAAATTACGCGCATCGCTCATAACACCGGCTCTCGGCAGTATGGCAATTTCGCTCGAGTGAGGCAACGAAAACGAGCGCGTTGCAGATGATTATGGTAATGACAAACTGCTCACCGTCGTGGACTTCGCAAACGTAGAAACGTGAGCCAGCATTTTTTGCGGTCTGCTCCGGCCTCCCTCACTCCTCCGATGTCCTCTGAAATTCTATAGCTTTTACCAACCCTTCTACGGGTCACAGAAAGTCAGATGGCCGAGTTACTGTGTTTTTCTATGCGCTTATCCTTCTTAGTCTTTTTTTTACCAAATTGATGTTACCATCTCATTAGTTAGAGAAACAATTAGACAGGGGGGATCCTGAGTTGAAAAGATAGCTGTTGTTGTCAAAAAGACAGACTACCGGAATACTCGTTAATAGTGAAGTTAACAAAATCATTCAAGAATTTTGAACGAAGAGATCTAGGGTTTTTTTTGGATTCGAGGCAGAATTTGGGAATGGTGTGAATTTGAAAATAAATGTTCATCAATTCAGTCGAGCCGAATGAAGTGAATCGAACATAAAATATGTAAACAAACTAAATCTCCTCACCGATACGATGGCACAAGCTATCTGAACACTTCAGTATGAACGCGTGGTGTGTCTGTTTATCTAAGCGTACGTAAGCGTTTAATTTGAGAAATATATCTGGAGACTTTCGTGAGATTATCCAATTCAATAGAATCAGCCGCAGCAGCATTGAGCTTTAAGATTTAATTTTCTACAAACACGTTTACATCTTTAAAATTCGCGACAACGAATGAAACATGATGTACATATTTCCAGAGATGATGCAGAGTTAGATTGAATCTTTTGTTATTTGTTTCTTTCAAAGTCACACCTCTGTCTTATTGTTGTCTGAAATATTTATGCAAAGAATTCCGGAAATATTTCGACAGAATCAGAGAGTAGAAAAGAATTATAATAACTGGTTGGCATAACTAATTTTTCCACGGAACCAATAAAAAAAAACGCGGATTGAGTTTGGCACTGATACGCTCGGGCATATCGTCATAAAAGTTATAGCTTAAAAAGGCACCCAGGGAATAAAAAACAAAATACGTGTCTACTGACTGAATATTCCACCAATCACTCAGCTCAAGCCGAATTCAATTGATTCAGTGCGCACTGTTCACTCGACTAAATTTGAATATTGACTGTGAGCCTCTCGCAGGCGCTCGCGGTATGCTCGGGTAAACAAGTGGAATACTACTGAGTTCCCTCGCCGATCCTGACACATTCAGTTGACGGCGCGCATTTTCGTCCGGAGCCACCTCTCAGAATTCTCTTTCCTTTTCTAGTCCTCCTTCATTGGCCACGCATTCGCTTCAGGAACTCCACAAACATCCGAGCGCTTCAAAAGTCGAAACTTGTTTATGAATGAAGAATAAAAAAAACAGTAATGCAACGAAAACAAAGTTCATGATTCGGACTGGTCCACTCTTGCTCTCCTTGAAAGTGAACTTGAAAGATGGTAACAAAAAGAGGACGAGACGATGCGGAGACGGAGCAGGATAATATTAAAAGGGTATAAGGATCGTGTGAAAAAAAAAAACAACTGCGAGAGTGGAAGATTCTGTTCTGGCCACGATTGATGGGTGGTTTCAAAAGCTGAGCTCATAATACTAAGAGTATTCATTTATTCAACTCTCAATCCTGAAAGATTGAAGGTGCCATGTTTGGTTTACTCGATTTCTTTGTGACGAGGTTTGTAAAACTGCGTTGTGAGAGCTCACTGCGCTAGTTGGATGATGCAGTCACGATAGACGACGCTCTGGATTCAAAAAGTTACCATCACCTGGGTGCACGTTAGTAAGTCGCTGTATTATCCATAACAACGAGAAACTGTTGCAACAACTCAACACATATATTCACTGCAACTTGCTTTTTCGTTCTCCAATTATTCTCAAATCCAAACTTGCTACGTGAGTGTTTAAAAAAAATTCGATAATTGAAACGTAACGTACAATCCTCAAAGAAAAAAATTCTACCGTCGCTCATATCACATGTTAGCATATCTATGCCGCGTGTGAAGTTCAGAAATGACTCTCTGTCGTCCTCAGCTTATGAAAGACCAAATGGATATTCCATAGTCTGTGATGGATTTTTTGGGATTTATCAATGACATCGAAAGAAATTCTAACTAATTACAGTCGACACAAAAAATGCATTGATCCGCAAATAAGGTCTAATTTTACTATTCGCAATGAATGGGGGGATGTATGTGGTATCCACCCATAACATACCTGCCATCTTAAAACAGAGAAGGATGTCCTTAAATTCGACCATATAAGGATATTCTTCACTGCCATATATCTGAACAACTTCTTTTGTGAACTACGTATAAGATTTTCTACTATACTGCAATCACGAAAAAATTGAAAGCAAAAATAGAACAAGTATGATTCGGACGCTGATGAGTTCCTCCAAGAATTCCAACGTTCGCTTCTTCCCGGTTCATTAGTAAGTTCGCATTTCCTAATGATTCGTTGTTGATCATTCGTCAATTTTCATGATTAAAAAATGAATATAATAGTCTCATTGTAAAATCAATGAAACTACTGATGGATCAGCAACCAGCAATCGACAAATTAATACTTCTTCGCAAATCATTGATCACTATGAGATTACAGAGAATATCTTCGACGAATCAGTGTCCAAATAGTATGCGTTGATCAAATCCATTGAAATAAATCCTGACTTATCCGAAAACCATACGGATTCACGTCAAGGAATCAGAGCAGGGTTATACATTTCTATTGAATATCTGATTCGATCGAAGAACTCATCGTACCATTTTATTAGATAAGCATTGAAGAAGAATTGCTGTGAATAAATTTCACGGGAACAATATTTTCGACTCATCCTTCGTCTGAGGATCGATGTAGGTAGCAGCCAAAACGCTATTACATCTAATTCTTGATTAATAATATCTCAATGGAATCTGAATTTCAGGTTTTATTTCATGAATTAGACGAGCAATTAATCTCTGATGTGATTATCTTCTTTATCTTCCATATATCTGAAACCTGATGGCTATAAGCAGCCTTGCATCGCATATTTTAGGAGGAGGAACGAAAAAGAGCTGGGGAGGAAGAATGAATATTCTTCGTCCTTGAAAAATCTCTGACAAATCTCTGTATAAATCCGAAGGAATTCGGATGCACTCAGGAATAAGCTATAATTTATGACTGGTTGATTGGAAATCAATTTCTCACCCATATCTAAAAATATTACCTTTCCGTCAGAACCATATCGTCATGCACATAAAGACATTCCAAAATTAATAACAATTTTATAAATTCAAAACTCTAACCCTGGTAGAAAAGCAAAAGTGAGATAGCCAAGAACTAGCAATAACTGGGCGATTTCTGGTCAGCTCAACCAGAAACTGGCTGGTTTTGACCCATTTCTGGTCAATTTTATTTCCATTTTCTACCAGGGAATATTTCAGCAAAATTATTTTCTGAGGTCATGAACGAATCTTATTCTACTAAAGTTTCAGAAGTGAAGATAGAGACTGTCTCTTTTCGAAAACTCATGATTGAGTAGAGTTAATATTCTGACTGTATCCATGAATACATGTAAGATAAATATTAGTGATAAAACAGGGATCAATCTTTTCGTAACATTACAGTTAAAGTTCAAAAGATCCCAGTGAATATAGGAATCTACAAAACGAAACTTTTTTTCAGAACGGAAATTAAATATTAATCTCTATTTACAAATGTGACAAACCAGATCTTCAAAATTAATATTTACTTATCAGAGGCTATGATATTTTAAGGTCATGTAAAAACTCTACCTTACCGACATTCATTCGAAAAAGTAAAAACAATCTAAACTACGTATTGGTTATTCACACCACTGAATAAAATTCTGAAGTGATCCGCGGAAAGCCTTGGAGTAATTTGAACTGTAATGCAAATATATTGTAATTAAACCATAGTTCGAATCACTCCCAGAGATTTCCGCGGATCACTCCAAAATTTTACACAGTGGTGCATTCTGACAATACACAGTTTAGATTGTTATTACTTTTTCAAAGTATTGTTTTGTATAATTCTCAATCAGTTCGGAAGGTAAGAGAAGATAGAGCAGAAACTTTGAACTGATCTGAGAATGAGTGGAATAAAAGTGCAAACAAACGTTGATCGTGTGTTTACTGCTAAAGAGTATGAACTTTGATAATACTGCAATACACTGTTACAGTTAAAAGATAATTTATTACATGCTAATCATCTTCGATGCAGACACTCACAACGAATACAACATGCACAGGATCATTATTATCAAGACACTAAGAGTTTCAACTCATTAGTCGTTCCAATACTCACAATCGGTCAAACCTTCCAATGATGTATAATTCCGAAGTAATGATAATCAGAACATGTTATCATTCAAAAGTGAGGCAAGAGATGACGAAACTGACGAGTGGTGGAGATGGAGGAGGGGGGGGGGAGAGTGAAATTTGAATATTATTTTATCTCCCCGCTCGAATATTTTGCTCGCCGGGCAAACCATCGTGTATTGAATCATGGTCGAAACGTTTCCATACCAGTATGTTTGAAATTCACAGAATCACCCGGTGGTTTGATTGGACCTCGATTTAGAACCAAACGCATATAATTTGTACATGGTAACACCTAACGATGTAACTAATGCCGTGCAAATTAGTCAGATTGCACATGTTGAGCCTTTAGAGACCCAATTACAAAGGAAGACTAGTTATGAGTTCTAGGGATGCGCGCGTCCCAAACTCGAAGCGATACCGCTGTTAATGCCTATGAGAATCACCGGAGCGAGCAATTCCGTCAAATCGTATTTTCGAACTGCGCATTTCGGATCATGTGCACATGGAGCGTCACACAAATCCTTCCCCACAAATTCAATTGTACCGGTGATAATTAATCGTCCCAGCGATGCGCAAAACTCACCTAAACAACACCTATCCTCGATGCGTCAAAATTCAAAGTTGGAGTATGCAGCACCTTTAGCGAACTACTGTCACCAAAGCTCGTGCAGAATAATCATCGATCTAGCAATCGCGCTGCATCCACGTGGCGAACAACGACAACAGAGAGTGCGAATCGCGCGCGAAGTTGGGATTGCCGAGGCGAGGCTGCCTGCGGGGCTCGCGCTCTGAAACTGCGGCGGCATAGGTTTGGCCCGTACCGCGCGGCTCGCTCCTTTCGGCTCAAAAGCTCTTCCGCGTTTGTAATCCGCAACTGGGAAAGTTGCACTCGCTTACGCTATATACATGCAGCGGCCTTCTTGCACCGCGTGCAATCACCTGCCCCCTCTTTTCTCTCGTAGCTCCGCGGGTCCGCAGTCTCCGATTTGCCCACTCCCACATCCTCCGCTCTAAACTACGCGGCTCTCGCGGGGATGTAACACGTGCCCATTTGTAAGTGGTATTACCAAACGCTAAGGCTCGCCGATTTGCGCGCTCCGAACGCGCAATTGCGTACGGGCCTATCTGTCGAGTGCGATGCATTTGACCGTGACGCGTCCGGCGATTGTCGAGGCTTATCGCACATGTAGGCCTATAGTGGGTGGTATGGGTGTATATGCAGTTTTCCGCGCGAGCGAGCGGGCCAGTGGCGCGATGATGACACTCGATTACACGCCTAGAAGCTGTCGCCCATCACACCCCCGCCAAATGAGCAACTCTCGTGTGCAGCGGATAATCGAAGCGCCGGGCATGACTGACAGCGCAAACGAGATCCGGTGACGTTTTGCGCATGGGGCTTTGCAGTTCTTGGAGTTTTCAGAAAAATATCACATTAATTTGCGGAATTATATGAGCCTGGGAAATGTATTCTCGAACTCTTAGAGTAGTATTCAAATCTCTAAAAGGAGTGAGGAATTATTCTAAAGAACAATTTTTCTGAAATTATTCGTCTACGAATTTGGATTGATATATCGAGCATTACTCCAGGAATTTCTTCCAAATTATAAACAGTTTTACTATATCAGGTTTTACTTGCTACAAACGTAGAGACAAGAACACCGCTCTTGAGATGGAAAAACATCTGCCTTTCTTTATAAAGCCAAATATCGAATCGTGGCAATGATGGGCTGAAAAATGAAAATTTTCGAAATTCAACATGCTTGAGGATGAATCAAAATCAAGTTGTAAGCCAAGAATACCAGATAAATTTTATTGAATTTGACCAATTTGACTCTGAAATCTAAACGAACTCTTAGGTTGGACTGCAGACCTTATATTCGATTTTCCGGACCTCGTAATGATACATTCTCTTTGTTTTGGGAACAGATCGATGGATCGTTGATATGTTATAGCGGTTGCTCGAATTAACTTCATAACTCCTCAAAATGCGAGTAACAGGACGTTTCTTTGAAAACCGTTCTAGTGATTGATCCATCACTTTTTCACTGCCCAAAATATTTTTTGCTGAATCTACATTTACAACTGGAGAGAATGCATCCTCAAACGGGCAAAAATATGAGAAATAGCGTCCGTGACACATTTTATTAATTTTTAAGATTTTATGGAGCTAAATTAATTGGATCTTATAAAATTTGCCTTGATTTATTTGCTTGCACCCCAATTTTGATTCATCCGCGCCTCACAAAACCACCGGGATCGCGTTCAGGAGGTCAAAATGCAAAGGGAACGATACTTCGGACATCGGTTTTGGCCGATTAGAACGCAGTATTCACAAAAGCTTGAATCTGAGAGAAATCCACTGAATCTGGAAAACCTCTATTTTTCACGCTAATCCGGTTTTTTGGGCTTAGAAAAGTGCCATGGCATCCAGGGACCAGAAGAAGTTGTTTTTTGAATTCTATGACAAAAAAACACGTTAGGAAATCTCTGTTTGATGAGCGCATCATTCCGATCTCAAAGTTTCGCACCTTAGTAACTTTCTGTTGTAAAAACCAATGACACTTTTGCACTATTTTGAATGGAATTTCAAGGCTCTTGCTCCACTGAAGAACTCATTTCTCAGCACCTAGCAAAAGAATTTTTCTATCTATGTGTAAAATCACAATTTTCCTGATCCCAAGCATTTTAAATTCCGGAAATTTTCATTTTTCGGCCCACCTTAATGCATAGCTTGTTTAGAGAGCTCTGACTCTCGTAAGCAACCTACTCAAAACAAGGTGTCTTAAACAATTCTGTGAACTCGATTAGTCGTGAGTCTGTTCGCGATTGTGGACTTTTTTTATATTGAGAACCCTGGACGTGGCCGGGGCTACAATGGACCTCGAGTTCATAGTCGAAATCAAATACGCATACATACATAGAAGAATCTAATTTTCTCGATATCTATTTTGGACACTCCTGACTGGATTCAAGATTATCTTCCAGAATCATTTCGACAGTATCATGTCAATAAATAGTCCATCTGTATGTTTCTGAAATTATTCTTCTAAAAGATTCGGAAAGATCAGCCCGAGTAGCGCCCAAAATACGGACTCGATTTTCAAATCTGGTCCGGAGTCATACGATGGTGCCATCTCAGCTAATTGGCCCTAGATTTAGCACTATTTGTCACTGTTCAGTCCCTTCATATTCGAGCGCTTCAATCGAAACTCTGTCAATATCTCGGCTCCTTCTACCTCATGCAGGTTTCTGTAAGCTTGCGATTTGTATAAAGCCGAAGATATTCATTCACAAACACGATGAGTATTTTCGTTATATTCCTGACTCATCCATGATTTCGCGTCAGATATTTATATCCATCTGTTGACGTTCGCGCCACAAGTAAACCTAGCTTTATGAAAGGGTTCTTGCACTACGTGACATGTGTTGTAAACTGACATGTACAGGACCAACCTTGTGGATCACGGATTTGACCAAAACTCTGGGAATCATCTTGTTTCGGTGAGAAATGAAGATATCCCGGAGGGTTTGTGCTAATAGGCCCTCTGTTCCGAGATACAGCTACAGACATTAGCATTGCCAGTATATCTGTATATATGACTTTTTAACACGAGCCTATATGGGCAATGCTAATGTTCACAGCTGTATCTCGGAACAGAAAGCCTATGAGCATTAACCCTCTGGGATATCTTCACTTCTCACCGAAACAAGATGATTCCCAGAGTTTTGGCCGAATCCGTGATTCACAAGGTTGGTCCTCTACTTGTGAGTAATTATGAATTTTCCTAGAGATCCTTTGGGCTAACCATTCTAAAATTCAAAACGTTTTGGAATTCCTTCTCCTTAAGAACCCATGTTAAAGTTCTGGAAATGTAAAGACTCATAACTTTTGTTGAAGCCAACTTAGGCCTCCAGAAGTACTGGATGTCAATCATTTGCGCAAGAAACACTGGCAATACATACTCATTTTCATCCAAATCCCCCAAGTCAATGTTATTGCTACTGTACGACCTTAACTCTCCAATAAAATCCAAGTTTGTTCGGTAACAATGTGATAATGCCACTCAGACAACGAGCCATAGGCGCCGCGTCGATCATAATATACAAGGACCAAAGTTCTGCCGAGAACTGATTAGAAGATAATCACTCGGTTGAGAGGAATCTGTATCTCGGGGTGGATTATGGAGTTGCTTCGACTGATCCGCAGGCTTGATTCAACGTGTGCGATCCGATTTGCTGTTATCACTCAAGTTATCCCATCTCGGATAACCGCGGCGGTGACGCTGAATCTGAGGAGAAGAGCAAGTTCTGATAGTTACAAATGAGCTTGAATTGAGCGCCTCGCCGCGGTTTGCTAAGAGTACTAGATGGAAGTTGAAACTATATAGCGAAGCTCTGGCAACTCCAATATTTGCCACGATTATGATGAGGCTGGTGTGGTGAGGAAATATTCATGTACACCAATTTGCAGTATGTATATCGACCTATTATGATACGAATAATGTATACCCGCTCAGGTTATGTAACACACACGACCACAGATAAATGGAATTGCGACATTGAACATTTTCAATCAAATTATCAAAAATGGCGTGACATTGCGACATGTCTGCAAAATGAAAATAATAACTTGCGCAAATTGTAAGGTGAGCTGTAGCTCGAATGAAAGACTCGGAACGATTTCTTGAAAACCTCCTCGAAATTGAGTATGGAGCAGCCTGCACGCGGTTCGGGTAGTTCAAGCGGATATCGAGCTTTATGACTGCGGCTGTCGATTATATTGCAAACTATTCCGTAATGTAACAACTTGGCCGGATGATTTGGCGTCACAGTCCATTGCCCCTCCTCTGTTAGACAAATTTTCTCGATGAAGTCCAAGTGAACATCATGGTATGGATAACCATACATTTTAAAAGAAATCAATCACAGATTTTCTGGCAAATTGTGATGGGACGAAAATAGAATTTGAATTATGTATAATGAAAAAAATACTCCTAGTGACTAGGTTGAATGTGTTTCCTTACGTCGACTCATTCCAAAGGAAGAAAGCGAGTTCTCAAAAAGTCAAATCGAACATCCTGCACGGTACCACAAACTAACGTGACTTTGGGCACTTGGCATTTTCGCTCTAATTTTACCAGGGTCCAATTTTCGGGTCGTCCATTCGGCTCAAACTTTGGGAATCGTCTCCTTTTGGTACCAAAAGATGATATCTAGAGACGCAGAGTCTAACGCTCAAACGTTTCCGAGTTACAGCCTATGACGTTAGTATTGTCAGTACATCTATTGATGTCACTTTTTACCATGGACCTATATGGGTAATACTAATATTTTGCGCTGTAACCCAAAATCAGTTGGGCGTTAGACTCTGCGGCTTTAGATATCATCTTTTGGTGCCAAAAGGAGATGATTCCCAAAGTTTCCGTCAAATCCGTGACCCGAAGTTCGGACACCCTCCTGGTTATGACAGGTTCATATTTTAGAATGCCCCGAAGTGGCTTATTTGAAAGGTACGGCTCAGAGCTTACAAATGGGCTTTTGCAAAGATGCTCTGGGATCAACCAGTCAAAAGTTATAGCAAACCCCATCTTGCGGTATGTATAAAATAAGATTTTAATTATTGTTGAGAAGTTGTAATTTTGTCCCTAGTTGAGGCTGCTTTAGTTGTGCCAAGGTAAATCTTTAGCTGAGTGAACGAGTGAATGATCCAAGCTTATTCGCAATGAATTACCTAATTAGAATTCCTCTATCAGCGAATCATCTTCTTCCTGGATGCCATTGTAGAGATTGACCACAACGGCCATCATCAAAGTATACTTTTACTCTTACTCTACAACTTTGTACAGTCAAAATTTGTATATCATTTTGTTCTCGCGGAAGTAATGAGAGCAGTAATAATTTTGGAACGATTAGAACAAAATCTCACTGGCTTTTGTGAGGATCCTTTTTGAGTGAGATGATGTTGAAATATTCTTATGAATTAGAAGAGGAGAACGTGAAAAATGATCAAAGCGGATACAATTCCCGAATTTAGAATTGCTCGACATAGCCAAACACATCACTGCGAAGGTAGTACAAAGACCGGCATCCACAATGATGATCTGTCAAATTTCATTCTCAAACCAAGATGTATCTTTCCTTTCTGCAATCGTCGTCGCTTGTACAGGTGTACTAATTTCCCACAGAGATGAAACGAGACGTCAGATTGAATAAGCGTCAAAAGCGAGCTTAGAAGCGCGAGCTCGATTACGATATGATGCATAACGAGATCGTTGACTTGAAAAAAGTTGCTCGTCATCGTAAAGTGTCTCCAGGTGAGCAGGATAACTTTCTCTCCGCGGCGGGTTACATCTGTTATACATCCGCGGGGCCGGCGATGCGAGTCGGAAGCCACGAGAGCGGATAGCCTCGAAGCCGGTCTTTGCCTATTCACACTATGCATTATATATCGTGGACTCGCAGCGGGATACAGTCTCGTGCCACAAGCTACACGGCGAGTTATACTCGTTTGCGCAATGCAGGCTATCTCTCGCCGATTTTCCGCACTCGGACGATCGGCACTGTATTATAACTCGACTATCTACTCTCTTCGATCGGCGCATAATCGTCGGCTATACCTAAATGTGCCTCGTAAGTATGTTTGTGTGTCCGTAGAGCTTTCTGGATGGCGATGGCTTTTGTATATCTCTGGGTAGCTACATGTATCCTATCCCGTTGTGCCGAGAGTGAGAGCGAAAGCGAGAGTGGCACGTGACTCTCGATCCTGCCTCTCTCCTCAGAGCCTGAGATACTTCGAGGCTTTCAGGACTATCTCTGTACATGTTTCAGGATCGCTGTTACAGCACAATGTCGAGCTCGCCGTAGGATGCATCTCCAGAGAAGGGTACATGTGAGGGGCATAGGTGGTGTCTTTCATCACAGAGACCGGGCGTTCGATCATTTTTATCGACTCGCGGCTTCTCGGGAGTGTAGTGTGCGAGAGCGGGGAAGTTCACCGGTTATCCAACGCTCCCTCTCGGGGTTAACGTAACTTACATAACCCATCTCCTCCGGTGCGTGATTATTTAATGCGGACTCGCGCGCGATCCCGATCTTTTACAAGCTCTCTGCTTGCGCATTCCATCAATAGCAGCGCCTCTCTTCCAACCTCACTCTCGTTTTCTTTCTCTCTGACTCTGGACGATTGGTCCGCAAAGCGTTTCTCGCAATGTGCGAGAAAAACAGAGCTCTGTTGTTTGCTGCGAATTTCAAATCAGCTCACGTGGTATCGTTTTCATTATCATTTGTGCTCTCATTATTGCAATCGGCTTTGGGAGAGTAGCCATTATAAGCAGAATTCATCGGAGACGACGGATTCCGCAAAAAGTTGAGTGGGTCTTGAAAACCGGGTCGTCGTATCGCAAACGACTGATGAGACAAACAGCCAGACTGATTGATTCGCTATGAAAGTTGATAATGTATACAAGAACGTAAATTCAGCAATGTTAATGATGAAATGAGTTGTTGAGAATAGACTCCACAACAGGATACTTCACAAATTAATACCTAAACTACGTTTTAATTGAAGTTTCTTATGATTGACTAAATACACGTAAGACCTAAAATATTTTTGAATCACACAAGATATCTTGCAAAATGTGAATGGATATGTAACAGTCGATGCCTAAAGTCTTCGTGGCAATATGAGAAGTCCAATCACTACCAAAGAAACGAGAACCCAAAAAACGTAACTCAAATTATTATTCATTCGGATATGAGCGAATAAATGAAGGAGTGAATGAGTGAGAGTGAGAGAGAGAGAGAGAGAGAGAGAGAGAGAGAGAGAGAGAGAGA
>JAPYYZ010008258.1:0-12141 GCA_030522705.1 Eretmocerus eremicus
AGTTTGATACCTATTTTAGAAAACAAATGCCTTGCGCCACTCGATGTTAAAATACTGTTTTTCAGCCAGCACACTCAAACCTCTTGAGGAATGGATGCCAAATCACTTGCTCATTCTTTTTCCACACAACAGTTAGGTAACCGCACAAGGCTTAAGGTCGCATCCGCTTGTCTTTCGATGCTAGCGCTCTAATAGAGGTTTTTTGAAATCCACTTTTCTGTGAAATGCAGGATATATGCTGACATTTAATCGAATCATAGTTCAAAGCTGCTCTAGTCCATGACTTTTTAACGGACATGAGTGAATGTAGTTCAGAGAAATTGAATAGGGAATAAAATATACAGGAAAAATTTCTCGTAATTCTTGAGACCCACGTATTGATTAACATGGAGTTTTTCAAAATCATCGATTCCCTCAAACAAGTTCTCAAGGAAATGAGTGGCACATATAAATTTCTATCGTGTAGAGGTGTAGAAAGCACCTGGAAATTGTATCAAGCATGTGCCTTTCCAGAAAATTTTGTCGTTTTTCCGAGGCCCAAAGTGAAAGGTTCGCGGGATTTACTCATATACATCAATAAGAGAGGCCATCTACAAATTACGTAGACGGCCGAAGGGGAAAAGGAGGGATCTGAAAATCGCCAAAAAGGCTATTGTGAGCCACGGGGGAGGTGGTCGAGTTCGTGGTCTTAACTAGACGATTCTAGTTTTTGAAGCTTTGCTTCAAAAACGAGAATCAAGTGCCATTCCGTTGGTGCAGTCGTTTGAGATGCTCTCGAGATATTATTGAGATCCCAAGGCTTAAAATCCTTTGAGATGCTCTCGAGATATTATTGAGATCCCAAGGCTTAAAATCCACGAAACATCTCAAGAGCATTTTGGATCGCTTCATTATCGAGACGCGTCTCGAAAAGACCTCGGAGGGATCTCAACTTTTCTTACGCGGGATGTGCAACATTTTTTCCACTATATGCGTTGAAGAGAATGCAAACCCCGAAATTGGCAAGAATTGTAATACTTAGATGTTTCCACACTCGATCTGCAAAATTCTACGCACGATTCTTGCCAGTTTTGGGGCTCCCATTTAAATCAGCGCATGTAGTACAGAAAAATTAATAAATAGCTGCCCATGCAATTTTTTTCATTTCTCAAGATCCTTTTTCTCAGGATTGATATATATTCATCTGAGGGCAAATTATAGGCGATTTTCTGAAAAGAAGATGTACGGACGATTCCATCCAGTGGAGAAAATTTAAGAATTTAAGAATTTCCGAAACCCCAGAAGCTGACAATACTGTTTAGTAATAATGCAAAAAATCAGCGGAGTGAGCAAAAATTGGCATTTTTCCTGCTTTTCAGGATACTCCTATCAAATTTTCTCCAAAACTTATATTGTCTGAAATATGATTGTTTGAGGTTGGATCGATATCTCTTCCTCCTATCTAAAACTCATCTACGTACTTCACATTATTTTAATTCAATAAAAATTCCATGGTCCTCGGAAAAAGGTACGTGTATCTTTTCAAGGGAGAGAGGTCTATCTAACCATTAAAATACGGTGGGCTACGGGAAAGGGGTCAAAACTGCCAAAACCCTTCTTGGGTCCCCAAGTAACTTGACGCTTGAATCATCAATGTACCGGGAACTAAAAATCTGATGTCAATTATTGATGGAGCATAACATGTTTCAGTAATGTGCAGAATTTCTTGCCGCATAATTTGGATAAGCATTTCATGCTCAATGATTGACATCAGAGTCTTGAAATCTCATTTCTCAATAATTCAACATGTATCCTATCGTCAGATTACTTCGATTACTATTCTGATTGATCCCATGAAGTGAGACGATGGGAGATTGAAGTCTTCCAGCGACTCACATCCAATTGATTGAGCTCCAAATACACAAGTTTGAATATCATCAGCTGTGATTGATAATTACCAATATTCATCAACAGCGCGAGGCAGATTTAGCGAGGTAACTCCATTTACGAGTGCGTTATCACTCATCATCGTCATTCTTCTAAAAGCCGAGGAGAATCGGGCATCAAATAGGCGACACTGCGTGGTCTCAACGCAAATATTTCATTGCTTGATACCCGGGCTTGATGTCGCATTTTTGTACTTGCCCAATACGACAGGTATAAAATTGTCAGTGAGCGAGATTGCAAAATACGGTATATAATACCAAATCGAGTCTGGAAGAAAATCGGTTGCTTGATTCTGTGAAAAATGCAGAAAAGTAAATTTCATCTTTGAATTCATACATATTTGTTCCATAGATTTATTTACGTTGAGACAGCCTTTCTATGGCAATGGTGGAACCAACTGCTCCCAGATACAAAGAAGACCGTTCGAGACTTGATCAACGAGGGTAGATTTGAAATAATCGGAGGCGGATGGAGCATGAATGACGAAGCTGTGACCCATTATCAGTCAATCATTGATCAATTCACATGGGGATTCAGGTATAGTAAAATGAGAAACCACCGCGTATAGACTCTGTCTTGAGCCTTCGGTGTCCTGTAGTAAGCTTTGGGGCACGAAAAAAAGTTTTTGTTTTCATCAGAACGGATAACTTGCACGATGAATGGGAGGAAACGTCAAAATTAGAGAGTCCAAAAAATTTTCATTTTCTTAATTCTCATAGATAAATATATCTCATGGTTTTACATTGTGATTTCTTGAAGGTCATAGTAGAATGTCGAAATATTTGCTGAATTCTCTTCGATTCTTGGCTTCGCCTCGGCCGCTATAGCGTTCATTGAAGAGGGGTTACTCCCCTTTTACTCTATATTTGCGTGACATACAAATTAAAATACTCAAAAAGTGCTATGAAATGAGCTAACAAGAGCAGCTACGATCAGAGATCTTCGCCAAAATTCTTCTACTGACACGGCTTGAACTGAAACATAGAACTGAGAAATAGAAGTAAAAACAAAGACTGAAAAAAATAGAAAATCTTGAGTATCTTCATATGGACCTCTCCTGTCCAGAGATGCATCTAAAAACTTCATCAATGACCATAGGCCCGTGTTAAAATTATATTCATGGATTCAAATATGATACTAATGAGGTTTGTTGGCTTAGTTTTCGCATTGGTGGCTTGTCTGAAAGAGACTTTGGATTCTACATATTCTAAATGGCACGAGACAGAATTTTGTTGAAATTTGGTGACCCGTACTTCTAGTCCTCGCCTTCTAACAAAAGACCCTCCACAACCCATTGATTCCAAACTATCAACTTTGAAAACAAGTTTAAAAATTGCATTGCATATGTTATTGTAAGATACAAGAATCTAGCATAATTCTGGTGGCTTTGCAAGATTGCTGCTCTGCCGGATCATTTATCAAATCTTTTGACGAGCTCATTCAATGCCTCGTGATATTTTACCACCGTTGAGGAGGTGTGAGTCAAGCCTTTCCCCGAACCTTTCCCAATTTCTTTCATCTCGAATTCTCAATCTCTTCAAAGGAAGTGCAGTACACTCATGCCAACGATTACTTCCGAGAAATTCACAAGCATAAAAACCAAGAATGGGATTATACACCGTGTGCGCTAAGCATTGTAATCAGATATACTTCGGGCTTCACTTGGTATATCTTTTTCTCATTACAGACGTCTAAATGACTCATTTGGGACTTGTGCTCGACCAAAAGTTGGTTGGCAAATTGATACATTTGGCCATTCACAGGAGCAGGCTTCCATATTTGCGCAAATGGGATTTGACGGCTTATTCTTTGCCAGAATCGATTACGAGGATAGGGCAGAACGTGAGCGAGACAAGAGGTCAGAGTTCATCTGGAGGGGAAGTCCAAATTTAGGTATTTGAATCTTTATTTGACTAGGACCTAATCGTATAATACAATCTTCGTCCTTTTTTTGTCACATTCATAGGGGAATCTTCAGACTTATTCACCTCAATCTTGTACAGACACTACAGCCCGCCGAAAAATTTCTGCTTCGATGTTTTCAACAGAGATTGTTCTGACGAAGAAATTAACGATGATCCCAGAAGCACTAGTTATAATGTCGGGTCAAGAGTGAGTGAAAATTACATTTAATCCACCGAGTGAAGCTTGAATGGATGAGACGACGATAAATGTTTCATAGTTCGGAACTCTGTATGAGCAATCTGGGAAGATATTATGTAAGCAATATTTTCATAGCGTTCGACGTATTGCAGGCACAGCAACTTCTAGCGTATGCTCAAGAGCAAGCAACAGCATACCGAACGAAGAATGTACTCTTGACGATGGGTAATGATTTCACTTATGCAAATGCATACAAGTGGTTCGAGAGCCTCGATAAACTCATAAGGTAAGAAGATCGTGGATAAGACCATAATGATTTTCAGAAATTTTAGGTAAATGCAACACAAGCGCTTCTTATTCGCCGCTTCGTCAATGATATAAGAACGCATCATGTATCTTCCACGCTTTATTAGCATCATTCTAGGGAGTGAGCCATTTAGTTCGGGTCTCAATTCCTTCATTCACTTATGGTTTGAGCCACACATGTTTGATTCCTTTTAGGTACATAAACAAATACGAGAATTCTAAGTACAAAATATTCTATTCAACGCCATCGTGCTACCTGAAATCGGTCAACGAGAAAAATTTGACATGGCCTGAAGAGTCTGGAGACTTTTTCCCATATGCGAGTAGCCCAAAGTCCGTCTGGACTGGCTATTACACTTCCAGGCCTACATTGAAATTTAGCGAGAGAATGGGAAACACTCTTCTGCAAGTAAG
This sequence comes from Eretmocerus eremicus, assembly GCA_030522705.1. Classification (NCBI taxonomy): domain Eukaryota; kingdom Metazoa; phylum Arthropoda; class Insecta; order Hymenoptera; family Aphelinidae; genus Eretmocerus; species Eretmocerus eremicus. Next base: position 4,750 of record JAPYYZ010008258.1, read on the forward strand.
ATACCAGCTTCAATCTCATTTGTAAGATTCAAACAATAAGATTCAAATTTCATCGGAGTGCAATTTGTGGTTGTCCTACTAGATAGTTAAACAGCTAAAGGTATTGACGAATCAAACAGACAGTAATGAATTGCAACGATTTCGAGAGATAATGGGGATCTTGCAACATCATGATGCCATCACGGGCACCGAGAAGCAGTTTGTTGCCGAAGATTACAAGAAAAATTTATTCCGGAGGATGGAGGACGCATCGGAGCTGGCCTCTGATGCACTAGAGTGGGTAGTTTAAAGTTGAATGTTACTTCGTGTACTTCTATCATTTCTTGCGTACCAAATCACTCCATGATCAAGATTCTCATATACTACATCTTTAGAACAGCAGATTTACTCCCATAGTAACTGTGCCCAATTGTTCGAACCCGCTGGAAGTCTCTTGAATTTTCCATGACTTTTGCCATCTTAAAGAGTTTTCTTCTCTGCCTCTAATTTCAACTACAGAGCCTTGCCATTTTGAATTTATGGGAGAATAATATCTCAGCCAATCGGGACGAATAAACACCTCGCACCTCTAACGGTCAATTATGTACCATGAACTAATATAATATGTAGATCGTTTTGATATACTTTTTTCAGACGATTTGTGCAGAAGAAGCAAAGCCAGAGTAGGACCACATTCAAATCTTGTCTCCAGCTGAATATTAGTAGCTGCAGTCAATCCTACGAGAATGATCGATTTGTAGTAACTGTATACAATCCAACTAGTCAGCATCTCACAACTTACGTACGATTGCCAGTGCAAGACTCTTTGTACACCGTTCAAGATTATGACGGTATGTAAATTGTTCAAATCGAGCATCTGATCATATGACAGCAACGAGTAACACAATGTTGCCAATTGTCAGTATGCATGATTGTTGAATTTTCTTTCTCTGTATTGTGTAAAATGACTTGAAAATTCAAGGAAGCACAATTATATCTGAAGATCCAGTGGTTGGACCCATGATTTCATTTGAACAAAAAGTCATTTACTTTCTGCAGGCTTAGACGTCATCACGCAATATGTCCCAATTCCTGACCAAGTGCTCGGAATTCCTGGCCGTCCCAGTCAAGCTAGAAAGGAGATTATTTTCAAAGCGGAAAACATTCCGCCACTTGGCTTTCAATCTTTCTATGTACAGAAGAAAGAAAATGGACGTAATAATAATTACGCTAGGATGTTGAGGAACGGAATAAGTATTGGCAACGAAGTGAGTAGAACATCATCCTGTAACCTGCTGATCTTATGAAAAATTGGTATTACAGGAATTGACATCTGTTGAACTTAGTAATCCAATCCTTATTTTACTTATGAAGATCAGAATTCGGGAATCTCGTATCAATGACTCTATTAATAACCAAAAAAATTAGCCTTAACTAACCTGATTGTGATACTCCATTAACAATCTTATTTAATGTGTCTTTCAGCACTACAGAGCTACTGTTCAAGAGGACAATCAAATATTCGTAGAATCACTCAAACATAAGATGATTACGTGGAATCAATCTTTCGGTTATTATGAGGCTTCGCAATACAGTGGTCAGGTTTCAGGCGCTTACGTGTTCAGACCTCAAAGTTTATGGAAAATGATGAAACCAGTAAATGCCTCTTTTGAAATCTTCAAAGGTGAGCTATGAGATAAGGGCCAACAACATTTGTACAGTTCCGGGCTCACAAGGGGGAACTACGGGTTCTGACTCACCAGTTTTCAAAATAATGTTCACAGACTCATTCCACTTAGAATATGGAAAATCCAGAGTATCTCTGTCAAATAAGCTCCCTGTCCGAACATGCAGTCAACAATTTTACTATTACAAACGTATCTTGCAATACAACTTCTTATCACGGGCCCATATGGATAAACCTGAAGTTTCTGTCGGAATTTTCAGATCGGCGGCTTATTTGGCGGAAATACTTTGGATTTTTCATATCCCAGGTGGTACGTATCCGTAAAACAATTTTGACGAAGATTAGTTTTGGATCGGACCTTGTGATCTCCGCTTGTGAAACAGTATAAGTCAATGTTTGATTCTTGAAGAATCAGGTTGGTATTTTGAGGACTCTGTCCGTGACCATCTTGTGAAAGATATCCGACGGCATTACGTGGAGGACATCATGATTCGGAAAAGCTTTTACGAAAAGCAATAAGCAATAGAAGCAATATTTAGAATACAAACACAGTTGTTGGAGAATCAAAAATTGACACATACCGTTTTGGTCAAAATTTGTCCTATTCATGTCCTCGATGATTCTATTATACAGAATGAAAAGATCTTTGCCTAAAGAGGACGACTGCATGAATAATAAAACTTCTCATAATCATTTTCTGTTTCGATAGCATTCGAACCTCAACATGATAGAAAAAATATCTACTTACTCCTACTCAATCATCGCATTCTTCTCTTTATGATTTAGGACCTCTCGTTCAAGAAATCCATCAAGTAATAAATGAATGGATCAGTCAGGTTGTGAGAATTTATGATAATGCTGAGCATGTCGAATTCAACTGGCTTGTTGGACCAATTCCTACAAGGTATATTTCTGTAACTAGTAAGATATTCATGCGAAGGATGCATTCTTCTACTGAATGATTTCATCTCTTCCGCAGGGATTTTCAAGGCAAGGAAGTCGTGGTGAGATATTCTAGTAATTTCAAGACTGATGGTGAATTTTACACCGATAGCAATGGTCGGGAGATGCTGAAGAGACAATTTAAGTCATACTCAACTTGGGACTCACACATCATGGACGACATACCTCGTAACTACTACCCAGTTACCTCCAAAATATATGTTGAGGACAAGAGGAAACAAGTTCGCCTAAGTGTCTTGCCAGACCGAGCTGAAGGAGGCTCGAGTTTGAAGGATGGCAACATCGAATTAATGGTACGCTAAAAATGACTGAGCCTGCTGTCCCATAAGAAAAATATGGCATTTTTTAAAGTGCTGAAAAATTAAAATTCTCATAAAACATACTGGGAACAACAGGGACTTATGCACACACTAAGTGACCTAGTTCAAGGGGCGGTTGAAAGTTGGGGGAGGGGGGTAGGCGAGGTGGGTATGATACCGCGTCTCATCTATGGCGAATTAATGACCAGAATAAGCTAAAACTAGCTCTAGTAACGGAGGAGAGTTCCAAGATTTAGAGTGGATACAAGTTGTGATGAGGGTTATCCGTAATCAAACTTTTTGTAAGTTAGTCAGTTCAAGTATCGAGAACACGAAATAACTGCTGGGATTGGCAAACCTCAAATGAACAGTCTTAGAATATAGAGGAGAAACTAATTCATATCTCGATTTTCTATTTTCATGTATAATCAAGAGTAAAGCACCATTGGCTCTCCGCGAAAATTTTTTCAAGGGAATCGACAGCTAACAGGCGCGGAAACATTATTGCAGGGTAAAAACCGCGCACTGGGAACGTTCAAAATAATGCAGTTAAAAGAGCGCTTCAAGACGGAGATTTCATATTTAACAAAGTAGGATCACATTACAAATTATTCGACGTATAGGTAATTTTTGCAGCATTTTTTACGAGCCCTTCAACAATGATAGCAAAGCGCCGGAGCCTTTTCAATTATGAATCTTTTCTCACTCAAAAGTACTAATGAACGCTCTGAATCAACTTACTGCTTTCATTTACACCGACTCCAACGAATTAATGAGTTTTTATTGAGGATTTTGATAGACTACCCATCGATTCTCACGAATAATTCCATACGCAACTGTAATCCTGGACAAGAATTATTAATATTTTGCTGGCTCCATAGATGCTATTCTTCTGAGGACTCGGCCTACCATTATTGCGCAAAACTGACTTTTATATTCCCTGTCCCATTAGGTTCATCGAGCACTTTTGTGCGACGACGAAAAGGGGGTTGCAGAAGCATTAGACGAGCATGCTTTTGGTGAGGGATTGGTTGTCAGAGGTCAGCATTCTGTTACTGCAGGAGACTTAAGGGACAGAGATGAGATGATTCTACGAGAAAAGGAATTAGCTATACAAGCAAGTTTGAAGCCATGGATTTTCATCACCCCTGTTCGGATGTCTTTTGCTGAGTGGAGTGAGACACACGAAATGAAGGTTAATATCGCGGACTTCGACTGTGTCATGTGAATACTATGATTCGTGATCTTATTATTTTAACAGAGCGATGACTGGGTAAGATCGACATCACGGAATGTGCGTATTCTCACTCTGGAGCCATGGAAAGATGGGGAGGTTCTGCTGCGGTTAGAACACTTTTTTGAGAAATTCGAAGCATCAGAGTACTCTTTCCCTGCAAAAGTAGATCTCAGGGTAAGACATTTCCTCATATTCAAAATGATAATCATGAAATAGTATATTACGATACAAGGGCGGTAAAGTTGGAATTATCACGAGTATGCGAATTCCAACATTTCCGGCCGTGTATCGTATACTATTTTTTCACATTTCGTGAGGAAAAGTCGAAAATCCGTGTGGAAAATACACTTTTACGCACGGAGTGTGAAAAACATAATTTTCTTAGTTGTATACATATAATTGGGATATGTATATTATTATGATTCTTGTGTTTTCGTTCAATCAGGAACTGTTTCCTGGTTTCATCGTTAAATCGGTTCAAGAGATGACACTTGGAGCAAATCAACGTCTCGAAGATATGCAGCGAATGAGATGGCGATCAAATACCAGAGACACGCTTAGAAATAACATGCGGAATAAATTCCCATATCCCACAAACTCAACTGTGATTCGACTAGAGCCCATGCAAATAAGAACTTTCATTGTGAGATTGACGCACAAATTTGATGAGAAACTTCGAGTTCCCGATGTTAAAAAAGAGCAGAAACTCGATCAAGAGCCAATTTCGTCTACTGTAAGCCTATGGACGAGAATTCGAAAGTTTTTCGGCGGATGAATTTTTGATATCGTGCCAGAACCCGCATGGTTCAAATGGGCCATTGATCCTTCCGCAGAAATGGACCAAAAACGGATCTTATGTGAATGGTAGTTTGAATTTTTAAGAAAGGGGCTGCAATCCCCCCTATCACTCTTCGCTGGATTCGCGCTTGTCCATTAGTTGATAAGATAATTACGATCGTATAGTGTGATTGTTCGAATCAGTATTCGTACCAAGGGACAAGTGCTCGTTGGTAAGTTCTTCCACTGTACTTGTAGAACAGTACAAAACAGCTGCTCATCTACAAAATTCATCTACATTCGTGTGCAAGATTGGTATTTTTGTTCTTGATTCTGAAATATCGGCTTCACTACTACTAAACACTAAATTTTCGGAAATTTTGGTCAATCAGAAGGAATTTCCATTGCCTCATGACTTGTGAATCAATCTTGTTTGTAAAATTATCTTCGGATACAGTGCTGCAAATAAATCCGACACTGAAGAAGCTTACAGAATGAAATCTTAGATTTCCATATTCCAAGTTCACTTTGCTGATATACAAGGACAGCTCCGGACAAGAACGGTAATTACATTTTGGCTGTTTGAAAAACCAATTCAGAACTTCGGGCGCCTCTCGAATGATGATTACCTTTCAAAATCATTTCAACAGCATTTTTTCAATGCATGGTTCATCCCTATGATTCCATGGGGATTTTTTCTCAAAGGATGATTACCAGCCCGAGTGACGTCCAAATCAATGACTCGATTTTTCAGAAAGCCAAGTCGTAACTATACAATTCTGGACCCGAGCCATCCACATGTAGGAAAACTCACATGAAATCCGTTTGAAATACTTGAGAATTGATTCTAAGATGATTCTATTGATTCAAGTGAACCCAAAGAATGCGTATGTGCGCAAATCTTAGAAATTGGCTATTTTGACACGGATTATGCTGCGGACGAAGTTTTTGAAAATTTGTTGTTTCAATCCGATTTTTCTCTTCCAGTATACCTTCCAGCTTTATAAAACACATTCTTGTTCCTTTCTCCAATATCGATAAATTATACGTGACATATCCTGACAAGGATATCATTCATACATTTACAACATAAGGGTTGTTTGTAATTTTCCAGAGCATGTTTGTATTAGTATCGTTTCTTTCGTTCACGAAAAGTCCTAAACGGTACGGACGATCCTCTTAAAATCTCGAGGACTCATAGAAAACCATTAAATTGAAAGCTGAGTGTATTTTGAGCCCCAAATATCGGATATATTCTCACTTGTGATTTTTTAACTACGCGAGTATGGTGCTTTCGATAACTTTTATCTAATGAAAATGTGATCTTTTTTCTCTATCAGGGTTGAAAAATTCAAAAAAGATGATTATGACATATTTTGATATTCTGAATCAATTGGTTGATACACATTCTCGATCTTATGAATCGGAGAGAAAATTGCGGAAGTGGCAGTGAAACCTCGATTTAATAGACTCTCCATTTAGCGGACACCTCGAGTTAGCGGACGTTTCCGGAAGCACCGGCAGAAATGCATCGCTTTTTTTGGAGAAGACCCTCGATTTAGCAGACCCTCGAAATGAAGGACGCGGACAGTCAAAAGAATAAAAATCGGACACTCATTTAAAAGCGTGAATAAGAACAGTCTGGCGTTCGCGCGAACAAGTATCCCACTTTCATCTACGTGGTAAGTTTTGAGCCGTCAATTGTGCCTATCACCATGTCGCACAAACCAAAACGGTTGACAATTGAGGAGAAATGCGAGATAACTCAACTCGGAGAAGAACGAGATGATTGAGCCTCCGCTGTGCAGCTGTAAAATTTGACATTAGAAATTCATAGCTTTATCCATTTATATTTTTAATTTTGTCATCGAAAAATTCGGAAAAATTCTTGGGAGCAACTTTATTACGCTCAACCAGTTTTTCAGCTTAGAATTCTTTCGAGTTGCGGCCGCCAAATGAAAAGTGAAACCACGAAGGTAATAGCTTGAGCCTTTATCAAGCTATGATCGCCAACCTAAACGCGGCGATGAGTGGCTCGAATAAAACGATAAAGTCATTACCTGGATATGATTTCATCGATCGTGCGCGCCTTGCAGAAGATCTTCCGTCGAGTCGCGTCCTCTCTCGCCACCTGTCCCAGTTCTTCTTCGGCATGGATAACCTAAACATAGCACCCGTTCCAGCACCCGCTCCAGCAGGTGCCCGCGTAGAAGTTTGAAATATTGGCAATATATTGCCAATTTTCGAATGAGCATTTTTTTCCAGCTCTTTGCAATATATTGTTTATATATTGCCGTAAGTGGGTTTTGAAGATATTAAAATTTATTGTAGTCAATTAGGAGAAAATGTTAGTCTATTCGTGTGATGCATTCATTTGGGATCTTCTCCCAATAAAACTCTAGCTTGGAAACATTGTACTCTCATGGTTCTCGTATTATAAGGCATTCTTT